>JAAIIK010000090.1:1919610-1945850 GCA_014706435.1 Silurus glanis | reverse complement strand
TGTGTGTGTGTGTGTGTGTGTGTGTGTGTGTGTGTGTGTGTGTGTGTCTGTGAGATTGCACATGCATTTCCACACAAGCTGCACTCTTTCACTCCAGTTTCTACACAGGCAATTTTACAGAACATAAACTTTCCCAAGCATGCATTCATAACAATCCCATGAAATAATTAGCCCTGCATAAATTTCAACCATCCACCCTTTATGCAAATATATAAAATGTTTCTTTTAGCATTGTCCTTTCCATAATTGCTAAATGAGACGTTTGGAAATTGGCAGTTTTGGCATCAGTGGACGAGGAAGATGTCCAGCAGTGACTGTGTGGGCCAAAAAGCAAGAGGAGATGGAGGTTCAAATAAACCCGATTAACAGAGAGCCATGGTGAATAAAATGTAGATAGGCTGAGACACAGATCACATTTCTGCCTCAATTTTGGTGTTACAACCAACAATCAGATGAAGGACATCCCTAATCTCAGTGAGTGTTCTTTAATTCGAGGGTGTTATCAGCCAAAAACATCGCACTGTATTATACAATAGGGATTTTAAAAAAAAGCATGGTATCTGAGTGAGGGAATCACAAAACAATGGGAGCATTGATAAAAAAATCCAACTTTAAGGTTCAGAAGTAGTTTGGGGTCATGATCCAGACAATGACAACCTGCAAGATAATCAGGAATCTAACTAGAAAATATTCAATGCTTCATAGAAACATAAGACAAAAAGCAGTGACTATTTACCTCATATATTCCAATAGGAAAAGGAAGGCATACCCTGACAAAGAGGAGGTGGAGCATCCCATTGATAAAGTCCATTAGGATGGAGCCGGCATGTTGCATTGTGCTGACCAACGAGCCTGTAGCCTGCATTACAGTAATAGTGAATCCGGCTCCCCGGCCGCTCTTTTGTCCTGTTGGTGATCCCACCGTTCTTGGGTGGTGCACTCAGGCTGCAATATGCCGCTGTGTTTATTTAGAAAGTAAAAAAAAAAAAGCTCTGTATGAGAGTGTTGCAGATTGATAATGCATAATTATATTTAATTGATGGTTTTGACTCAAGAATACTTGTAAAAATACACAAAACAACTTATACCATCGTTATTTTTGTTGAGTGCACGGTTGGATATGGATTTCATACACAGCTAAAACAACGTCTCGGCTTATGAAATGACTCATCGTGAATCTATGAATTTACAGACATCTGAATTCCACTGCAACACACCGACTAAAGCCATTTTAACCAGAATTGGAAGAGAGTGAATAGACTTAGAAAATACTAAAAAAAAACATCCCTTGCTGCAATGCCATCTAATTGAATTTGATTAAAAATGGAAAGAAAATCCCCCATAGAAAAGCTGAGCATTTGCTCTCTCCAGAGTTTTGTTAAGATAAAATGAGATAGACATGCATTATGGCCTGCTGCTCGACGCTCGCTCATTGTTCAAAGTGTAGCCGGTAGCTGTTTGGAGGCCGTTCCATATTATAATTTTATTGGGGCTGCTGAACCTATATACAAAAATAACTGCTTCCTGCAGTGAAATTAAAGCTGTTACCCAAACCTCATTCTTTTAGGGAATGACTTACTATCTGTCTGTCTGTCTGTCTGTCTGTCTGTCTGTCTGTCTGTCTTCAAACACCAAGCAGAATTTGTGTAAACAATATTTTGATCAAATTAAATTGTTTTTTGGAATGACAAAAGTAAAAATAAAAAAGCAAGCTTTAGAAAGTGAGAATGTGTGTATGTGTATGAAAAGTGAAAAGCAAATAAATCACTGCCACTAGCCAATGTACATCATATATCAAGTTTGGCCATTGGTCAGAATGTCAGTTTGAGGCATGAGGCGCAGAAACTATTCAGCGGAAATCATTACAGCATCTTTGACCTCTATTATGTCAGACTCAATCAGTGGCACCCTGAAGGTAGAAAACATCTGCTCCTACTCTATTGAGTGCTAACTTTAAAAGAAAAAAAATACAAAAAGGCTGACTTTCATTCGTTCTTAAAAACGACACTCGGGGTAAGAATATTGGAGAAGTTGGATAATCTAACCTTACACTGAAGGCTGAAGAATCGTAATATATAGTCTTATACTTTCAATAGCACTGGTCACTAGCAGATTGCTTTTAATTATCATTAAACTGCAAAAAATGTTAGATTATAAAAAAAGAAACTACATTGTAGTTTCTAAAAAAAAAAATAATAATAATGCACAAACCAGTGTAGCGTATTTTGAACCCCTTCTTGTTGGTTGCATGGTCCGTTGACCACCGTAGGTAAAGCTGGTTGGTTTTGCTCGTGAAGTTCAGTTGTGTCGAGTGATTTCCACTGAGTGCCACCAACAGTGGGCTTTGTCCTGATGGCCCTGGGAAACGGAGACAACCAGCACACAGAATATTATGTATAATAAATTGTATTACTGCTGTGGAATATTATTGTCCTAATCGTATTTGTAATTGTTCTGATGAAATTAATAAGTACAGAAAGATTTAATGGGAATCATTTGTAGAAATGTATTAACTGGTGCTTTATTACAGTGTTTCTCAGATCAGAAATAGAAATGATCAAAACTACCTTCTTCAACGTCCACATCATTTAGTCACTTGTCTTGACAATAGTCTTAAACCCCCCAAAAAACATCTCGGCATCAAGTCATGGAACGTAAAACGGTTAAACCAGTCGTCAGAATCTGTCAAGCTTTAATTTCTATTAAAGTTTTTTTTGGTAAATGTGACTTGAATTGATGAATTGTGCAGATGATTCTTGAACGTCGCTAATGTAGGCGAGTGAACGGCATCAGATCAACCAATAATCAACCGGTTCTCAAAAACAGGTCAAAGGTGAATATTGTGAACCGTCAATTGGCCACAGAGAAAAACACAGAATAACAATTTCTGAAAATGGATGAACAAGACTTGTACAGTAAAATATCCAATCAAACAAATAAATTTGTGCTGCTGAAATTCATAGATGCCAAAAAGAAGAAATTCAGCCTTATGCATTTTCAATCAATGTGTTTCAACCCAAACCATAGTTTACCGTAATTTCCGGACTATAAAGCGCACCCATATATAAGCCGCACCCACTGAATTTTACAAATATTTTTATTTTTAACATAAATAAGCCGCACCTGTGTATAAGCCGCAGGTGTCTACACTAATGTACTTTACACAGGCTTTAACGAAAGACACGTTACACACGGTGTAACAGGTGAAATATGTTGCGCTTCCTTTAGGAGCAGAGCGGTATTTTGGGAATAGCCTGGCACTGCATTTTTCCCGGTATTACTGCGTGTGTGCAAGACGAGGAATATGTCCTTATTATTTTCTGATGCTCATTTCTAAGTTTCTTTGACTAACCCGTAACGCTGTTGCCAAGAAAAATAAAAAAGCACGAGTTTTGGAAACCTGTCTGTGCTTATATGATTTCTGTTGTAACTGGAGTTAGCGAGCGCTCCCTTCACCCAGACTCAACGCGTTACAACGGCTTGTATCTATACAGTAGCCGACCAAGTAAGTCATTGTTCACTGTCTTCCTCCTTCCTTTCACAACTATTTCTCTCGGGAGTTTATCTTTTGGCATCGTCGTGCGTTTAAAAAAAAGTTTTTTCTCCCGATGCCGTGCAGCTCAGAACACAGGTGAGGTGCGTTTTTTCATTGGTCTAATGTTATGGGGTTCAGTTTTTTGGCTTGAAGTTTGTGAAACCGGGAAAAACCCAGGAAAAATTCATAAATTAGCCGCTTCGTTGTTTAAGCCACGGGGTTCAAAACGTGGGAAAAAAGTAGCGGCTTATAGTCCGAAAAATACGGTATATCAGAAAATCCTGAAACTGTGCAGCATCATACAGACAACACGACTAAACATTCTGATGATCGTGTTTGTGAACAATGACAAAAGGACTTGTTATTCTGATGGCAATGAGATGTTCATTGACACAAATACTTACTTTTGAGAGATGAACTAACGATTTTTTCAGAATAAAACAGGCTTTTGCAAGAAATCCGATGTGTTGTGCTGCTTGTACACATTGTTTTAAGAAATGCGCTTACTGGTTTGCAAATATTACGGATGAATTGAGAAATGTGCCAAAGCAACTGAGAAAAAAATGTAAATGCATAAGTGGAAGGTAATCCTGTTAAATGACACTAAAAAGGCTAATCGATGGTTAGAGAGTGAGAGATGCTACACCAGGATAGCTGTGATAACTATGTATAAAATACATAATATATTGTTATAGGTGGAATAACACACTTCAGACAATGTGCATCAAACTCCACTGGTGTGCAATATTTCCATCTAATCGTCCAAACTTTGGTCATGCGTTATTCCTCACATGGTGTGGTGTGCTTTTACCATCAAAGATTTCCAGCTCATCGAATTGCTTTTCACTCTGAAACAACTCCACGTAAATGGAAATGGTGTAGTTGGGCAACACTTTGATGATCCATGAGCAGGTCTGTGAGTTGGGGTAGTTTTTCGGAAAGCCCGGACTCAGGATTACCCCAGAAGACTTGGACAGCTCCTCGTTTGCTGGACATTGAGCTGTTGAAACATACAAAGCAGAATATTCCATACATTTCTGTACATTTCTCATTCGTGTGCTTTCATGAATGCTGTTTAATCTGCGTGATTGTTACGGTCCGGCTTATTTTTCTGTTAGGAGGTGTTAAGATCAGTAAATTCTTCTGTGATTTAACGTTCCACGATCACAGTCCCATCTTTCCGTCTATCTCTTGCTAGATCTTCAATCAGCCTACTTCAATCCTGTACAATCACTTTATTAGTCTCCTGCCTCATCCTTTATATCTTCTATCTGTGAATACTCCGAGTGAAGCTGCTCACAAGCGTTCCAGACTTTTTGACAACAAAGCACTGAGGATCCCTGACCTTTTTTCTTCCTCTGTGTTTCCTTTCCTATTTTCTTTCCAGCAGTACAGACTATAATGTAATAAAATCAGCAGGGATTTTTGTTTTCAAACCCAACTGTGTAATTTGTTTCCATTTACCTTCACACACTGGGGGAGGGCCTTCAAACTGCAGGTGGGAGTTCAGCTTGCAGGTGAGCTCATCGTTGCCCACCAAGGTGAACCCAGGAAAACACTGATATCTTACAATGTCACCTGAAATATTACAATGTAAACCTTTGAACATTTATATATATATATATATATATATATATAAAAAAGATGATCAAAAGAGATCTAATTCTTTATCAGCCTACATTTCTATATCTCAGTCCAATACTAAGAATACAACTAAACATATCATTCATTTATTTTGAGCCACCATATAAAAAACAAGTATTAAACTGAAAAAAAAAAAAAAAAAACATTTGATACTATTTACACAAAGATATTTTCAAACACCAAGCAGAATTTGTGTAAACGCAACATTTCGATAAAATGGAATTCGATAAAATGTCCTGTGATGTGGAAAACGTCTGCTGTGATACGAGAAGGTCGATCTCCGTATATTTAGGAATAATCGTCCCTCGAAAGTTTCCAGCTGTGATTTCTTCATCCACCGTTTGCGCAAACAGCTAAAATGAGTGAATCAGCGAAAGACAGATTAAACTGTGTCACATACCTATTTCATAGTCTCTATCTTCAAATAATATTTCTGCCTCTTCCACAGCAGGGGGAGGGGAGCATTTCTTCAGAGGATAAGCTGAGAAGAAAGGATATATTTTGAAGAGCTTTGGCACACACACACACACACACACACATACATACATATATATATATATATATATATATATTAGTATAACTTTAGCTGAAACTACTTTAACAACTCAAAAAATGTCAGGATATGCTGCATGAAATTGTTCTATATGGTGTTTACTCTAGCAGGATTACAGATCAACACATGTTATACAAGTACAGAGAAAAAAAAACACTGCAGGCTTTAGTGTTATTGCAGAAATTATTTACTTCGGCAGAAGTGTTTTATTTCTCTTACAGCACTAATATTATTATCTGTTCATTTTTTAGCCTGTAATTACAATTATATTTTGAATAGCTTATTCATAGAATATGTTCCCTATGAACAAACTATATATATATATATATATATATATATATATATATATATATATATATATATATATATATATAAAGCAAACATGGGTGCAAAATACGTATCTTTTAGTGAATAGTCTAATCCTTAAAAAAAAGTGCTGATGTCATCAAAACCACTCTATATCGAATATTAGATAACAAGACGCATCTCGCATTTTAGCCATCTTCCCCTGCAGACGTTGCATGATATGTATTGGTTCGGCAGCATTGTATTTTTCATTTAGAAGAGAAACTAACCATGGAAATTGAGGACAAAGAATCCGCTGGTGGAGAAGTCACTGTGAAACTTGATAAGGACCTGATTGAAAGTACTATAGGCCGACTCCAGGGCTGTATTACCACTGAAGATCCCAAGCTGCGGGTTGCTCTGCTCCGGTCCATCCCTGCAAGAAAGCCAGCGCACATTGGAAATGCATTACTCCCGATTCTTGCATTAAAAAGTTTAATGACGCTTCGCTATTTTTTATTTATTTTTTTTCCTCTGAGTGGTTGGAGAAAATTGATTTGCTTTCAAACCTATGGCTGGATTTTGTGCTGACTTTCATGTGAAGCCATTTCATTACAGGCCATGTTGAATGAAAACCAGGAAAAATGATGACATAACAGAGTAGGCCAACTCTTTTAATGGCTTTTGAAGATTAATGGTCTACGTCTAACTAAGAAAGGGCCCGGATAGGCTTCACTTTCTTCAACGTGACACATCTTTTTGATCTATTTAAGCGAGGGTGTCGGATAAAATGACATAAAAATGGCTTGCATGATATAAATATAGTGCTATGAACTAATTTCAGGATGCCAGAGAAGCCACGCATAAAGAAAGAAATGCTTTATCACGAGACATAAAGGTGATCAGTCAGAAAAATTATAAAGCTGCTTCCTTCTATGTGGAATATTCCAGCAAAATACCTTAACAGTGTAATAGAAAGTTACATTTTTTCTTTCATTTTTACACTTATTCATAGTTGTCAATATGTGTGTTAAGTGTTTTTGGAATGCCTTCGGAAATCTTTTTAAAAAAACACGCTTGTTTTAGCTCGTATTCTATGAAAGTGGTGTAGCGTATCAGTATGTTTAGAGAAATAACCGTTCTGTGAAACGTTTAAACAGAATTAACCAATCAGAAGCAGGTTTTTTTTTCTGGTCGATCTGTTTTTTTTTTGGGTTTTTTTTTTTTGGGTCATTTGAATTAATATTCATTGGGTTCATTGCCCAGTATTTTCACTATGGATAATCATCATCTTTGTCGCCAACCCTAGAGACAATTTTACGTTTATGTTTCCTTAAAACAATCTCCGGACTTCACCACTGTTCTGTGGTAAGAGGAACTTTGGAAGGCTCTATGTTCTTTAAGTGAGAACTGTTCTTTCCGGTGTGATCACTGTTGAGCGCTTACCACACCGCGATGTAGTCAGTCACAGGCTCGGTCTGGAGCAGTGTGAAGTTGATGTACACGCCGTGGCCGTGCGGCACTGTGATGAGCCACAGGCAGTCTTGTGAATCCGGATACTCGTTGGGATATCCGGGTGAAAAAATTGTACCGTTCAGAGCCGTCACATTATAGCCGCAGGGTGCTGTGCAAAAAAACATACACAATTCAGGAACTATGATAATTCATCTTTCCCAAGAAGGATATTCATGGCAGATGATCAGCAGTGGGGAAGAGCGACATCATCATTCTAATGGCAGCACTGTCAGGCAGGGGACCATGGCCTTCTGTTCGGATTATTAGAGGATTGGAGAAAAAAAAAAAAACGGGGGGTTCCACTAAGTGGAAGATAGCGGAGACAGAGAAAGATGGTGCAAGCAGTGCTACAAAGGAAAGCAAAGCAGTGGTGTCTGATGCTCAGTGACAGACAGAAGAAAGGGAAAATGTGCAGTGCTGTTGATTGATTATGGGCCAGACGGCTTTCACACTACACTACTTTGATTGATTATCAAGGCTGCAATTTAAAGCAGTTCCCTGTAGCCTTGGTCTCCACTGGATCAGTCTTCAAGGTGCTTAATTTTCAAGGCAACTTTTGGGGAGGGGGAAGCAGTCCTTGTTATGCTGTACCAGTATAACACAATGCCGCAACACTCCAGTTAAAGAGCATCATTAAAAGGGATGCAAAATGCTTAGAGAATATTCACCAAACGATTCCGCTGCAAACTTGGAGCAAATATTGTCCTACACTGAATATTTTTTTAAAGAGGGAAAAGCACTGCTAAACGTTATAAGGGGTCTACTGACTACGTACCTTCACAACGTGGAAACGGATGGTTCCATTTACGATTAGTTCCATGCTGGCAGGTCAAGACTGGATAACCAACTAGAACATATCCAGGGTAACACTCAAATGTTATGGATTGCCCTGCAATGAAGTCACTGTGGATTATATATCCATTATGGAATGGATATGGATCTTGACAATTTTGTAATTGATAGGCTGTGGAAAAACAAAAGAACACAACAGGAACGTCTATTAATCATTTCCAGAGACGTATCATAGCAGGAATTCGGCAGTACGGTTAAAATTGGGATTTCTAATGTCAAATATTAATTTTTTTTATATTTTAGTATTCAGTCTGTTCACTATCATCTATTATGAATGAAATGATCAGTGATCCTCTATTTCACGCACTTCAGTGAATTTCTTGGGTATCAAACATATAATGGATTTCCTCCTCAGGCAAACAGACACTGGAGGCTTACAAATCATTCATAATCTCATAACTCAAACATTTCAACTCTTGAACCTCTGCTGGGGGAGAAAAAAAAGGAAAAAAATCTATCTGACCTACAAAAGTGGGTGATGAGGACAGTGCTGGTTTCTTTTGTTTGTTTTAGTAAAGTTAAAAAAAATCAAAAGCAAATATTTATAACCACCTATTGAATTGAAAATGTTTTTTTTTTACCGCACCTCACCACCTCACACACTAGTCTGAGGGACACTGTGATATCATGTCATCCCTTATAATCTGCCCAGGATTTTTTTCTGAGACAAACAATTTATCTTTTCATGCATAAAAAATATTTCCCTCCCATTTGATCCTCCAGTTGATCATCTGCCAGCGTTCACTTATCATGCAACAGCACCAAAGCCTTCTGAGGCAAAATAAAGGGTCTAGAAAGGGATTAATACGTTCATTAATGTAAAACCAGGTAATACTGCGCACCTTGGTAGGTGAGCCTGAAGCCCTGGCGATTCTGCGAGTGGTCGCTGTAGAAGTGGACGACGGTCTCATGAGTTGTGCTCAGGAGAGGAGCAGGAAGTTCACTGCCACTGTACTGGCCAATCAGTGTGCTGCTGTGCTGGGGTCCATTACGCACCTCTAGGAAGTCATGGTTATCTTCGGTCGTAAAGTTCAAGAACTGGATGTGTGCTCCTGATGGATGTAGAACAAGTGGATTATTAAGGCAAACGCATCCTGTGGGTAGCACTGAGTGCAGCCAGCATGCAAAACTGCTGAGAATGGGCAAAGTTCCAACTGCTTTTCACTGACATTAACACCTACAGGAGAAATCTCACAACCTGCTTTGCTCATTAATCACCTACTTAGTAGATGTGAAGATCGGCAAAACAATACACCGAGGAGAAACACTGTAATTTTCAACAAAGTGTCCTTTACTTTGACAGCATTGTTTTTGTTTTGTTTTTTTTTACAATACACCAAATTTATGTATTTAAGAATATTTATAATATTTGTATGTATGAAAACTATTTTTCTGTCTCACATTTCTCAAAGGCACCTGCCTATATGAATCATGTGTGCTCTTTTAATCATCCCAATCTACATTAAGTCCTCGTTTTGCAGTTGCAATAACCTCCATTCTTCTGGGAAGATGTTCCACTAGATTTTGTGGAGATTTGTGCTCATTCAGAGACAAGGGTGTTAGTAAAGTAGGTGAGGTGAGGAGGTTTATCTTCCATAGGTTTTGATATCTATAGCTGAAGATCTTCCACTCCATCCCATGTAAAGCAGATATTTATGGAGCTGGCTTTGTGCACAGGGGGCATTGTCATACTGTACAACTGTACTTTATGGTAACAATTTTGGGAAGAGCCACATATCGGTGAAAAAGTCAGGTGTCCCAATACTTTTGTCCATATCGTGTTAAATAACACGTGAATGACACAATAATGTGTTCACCTTTTTTGCATCTGATTTGCATAATGTTTTCAGCATCTAGTCTGCATATAAATATATAAATATATACATATAAATACATATTTATATATACAGTATATTCTGGTATCTAACTGATACCACCGATCTCAGAGGTGTGATGTTATGCATCAAATATAAAACCTAATTTACACCACAATGCTGCAGAATCTAGTTTGGTAACAAGGTGTTGATTAATCCTCCATTACAGCTTGGCTATGAAACTATCCATGCAAGATAAATCACAGGTTTATATTCATGTGCTTGATTTTAATGGCATTGTTTCTACTGTAACAAACGTGTTGTCTGGAAGATGCTCACATAAATGCAGTCTAACGTTGATTTGCACTGAGAAAAAATTGATTCTTTGACACCAAGTTGATTTGTGCATCTTTATGTAGGAAATTTGGTTTTTCTCCCCAAAACCTGTTCGTGAAGGAGCTTTTTTTTTCATGCATCATCAGCACATATTTGACACACTTTACTAAATCAGGGTCTTTTTTTTTATATTGAGTATTACACTGCAACACATGGCATCTAAGTGTCATAGCTGGAATATACTGAGTGTCTATTATATTCAATATTTATAGCAAATTCTCGACCGTCCTACAATGCATCTTCTCAGCTGTATTTCTTTCGATTAAGAGATATTCTGATCGATATATTTGTCACAGCATGTTCCCGTTGGTTCCTGACACTTCAGACACCCTGTAGTCAAATGTGTCCTGTAATTTCTATAAGAAGAGCACAAGCAAGCAAATACCTGATTGTAAAAGCAATTTTTTGGTAATTTCGAGTTTCAAATTGGCTTTGTATTATTTATAAAAAAAAAAAAAAAAAAAAAAAAAAAAGAAAAGTTTTTTGAAATCGGACAAAGTTCAAAGCATGGTGAAAAATAAAAAGTCAAAGAAGATACAGTGACCCATGTTTAGGATATTTTTACTTGATTACTTAGATTTTGTTTTGCAGTGTACCTAAAATCTTGACTGATTTCAGGTCAATGCAAGCAACTAGCGACTTCTGTGCAAAATGATGTAATATAAAAGACTAATATATATATATATATATTGGACATCAGCTCCAGTCTGAACTCACAAAAATGTGTCCACTTTGATCATTAGACTGCTCACAATCCCTAAGCTATTACAACAATCAAGATCAGCTTTACAGAGGACTTTCAATGTATCACTGTCAATGCTTTACAGTCTGGTGGGTAAAACCCAGGGTTAAGTTTAGAGTTACAGTACGTTTGGATTTAGATTTGAGTTCGCTCACCGTATCCTATAGGCAGGAGGATCCTCCATGTGCAGTCTAAGTTGCCAGGGTAGTTTCCAGGGAAGCCGGGGCTCAGAATCACATTACTCATTTCATTAAGTGTCCCTCCACACTTGGCTGGTTTCCATAATGACAATAAAGGACAATTAGAAGCTTTCTGTGATCTGTGATCTTTCTGTGTGCTTTTTGCACTCAGTTTAAAAAAATATATATGTACAAGTGATGCCTGAGTGAGCAGGTCATACCGATACACAGCGGAGGCGGGTAGTTCCAGCGTCGTACAGTGCCTGGCATACATGTGATATGGGAATGGCCCTAAAAAAAAGTTAAATATACCGTCACCATATATTATTGCATTTTAACATTTATACATATTACATTTTTCTGAAGATCTTCTTTGCACAGGACTTAAAAATATACTGTTACTGTACTGTTACTGTACTGTTACTACACCTTCCTTTTTCTATTTGCTCAAAAATCAGAAGGAAAATGATGTACAACCCATTTATTAATCAATTACAAGTACTTAAGTATAGCCAGTCTTGTAAAGTGTAGTATCAGGGACTGGTTAATGCAAATTGTGTGGAAGCCTGGACAGGCTGTTAACAGAATTATAGTAATATAGGTATGTTTTTGAGGCACTGGGGAATTCGGCTATTCATTTACTGTATTTTTCAGAGGAAAAGAAAAAATGCTTTTATTAAAAAAGGAAAACTTTCCATTTTGCTCCTGAAGTATAGATTTGGAAAACTAGAGCAATGTGTGTCTTACCTGCAACACATATCCTGGCTCACAGCTGAACGACACCACCTCGTTCACCATGTACCGATCTCCACTTCTAATGCCATTGGCCGGCACAATTGGCTCTGGACATGCAGTCAGACCTACAGCTATACAAGGAATAAAAGAGGAATAAAAGACATAAAATAAATGTACAATATCATTAAATATAAAAAACAAACAAACAGATAGATAAATAACTAAATATCACCTCAGAGCTGTCTGAGTGTACACACTGTGTTCATAAGGGGCAATATCGTGGAAAAATGATCTTTTCATCGATTTCAATGCTCCAAAACTGTTGTATAAATGGATAAAAGTTCCAAGGTTTTTGAGTGAGAATGTGCTGAGGAAAGATTTGAATAGAAACAGGAAGTAACTGGACTGTCTTTATGAACGTGTTTCTATTTAAATGCATTGTAAGTGTAGCCCAGTGAGTCTCATAATGGGGTCTAGGAAGGAAAGCCATGGGGTCTAGAGGTCAGTAGTTATTATTGCATGTAGTCACTTGTTTTTGGCTGGGTTTAATCACAAATGTAGTAACTTTTTATTTAATTGAACATTTGTAATGTCCAATTTGAACCTTGTATTAATGGTTCAGGAATTGAGTCTTATGGTTCTAATAAATAGGAAAAATTGTGATAACAATAATTGTATCCCAAAAGCAGAAATATTTACTGTATCATGCAAAAATCCCCAAAACAAAGTCTAACAACAAATTAACTCTTAATACTGCTATTAAATTGAGACAAAAGAACACATACCATTTATTTTGCGTTTAACTACGCTTTTTTACATTCACGTGTCAGACCACACGTACCTCAGCAAACGCGATCGAATGATTGACAAAATTGGTCACTCTTTAGAATTAGTGTCTGAACTGCGCCAATGCCAGCAATCATAATTTGCATTAGTGTCCCCAATTCATAACTGACATTTTATCCGATCCTTAACTGAGCCGGTATTCCACCAGCGCTGATTGTTATTAGTGTACTTCTATAGACCATTACACTGGCAGCGGTCCTAATTAGGCTACATGTTGATGGAGGGCGCCATAACTCTGAGACGTGTTTAGAGTTTACTGATTTATTGTGATGTTTTAGAAAAGAGAGAACAGCAAAGCTTGAGGGAACTGAAAAATTCTGGGATTTTTTTTTTCATTTATTTTTTTTGCAGTAGCAACCTGATAAGCATGATGGCATGCATTAAGATAAGGGAAGTGCTTAATGCTCTTTTTAAGGGGAGCATCATTTTGTATTACATCGCTAGCGCTAGTCACTGAGCAGCTCGCTAAATGGATGCAGGCAGAGAAGCAGACAAATTGGACCATGTCAGTGAGGGGACTGAGGATAGAAACGGACAAATGAGGAGATGTGTGGAAGTGAATTAGGTCAGGTGGTATACATCAGTGCTGGGCAGATGAAAAGCAATTTACAAAACACACACATTTTCATGTAGACTGTGGATCCGATTCGGACTATTCGCCCCAGAACTGCTAGTAATCTAGTAATATAATGTTGTCTTTCAAGAGGAAAGTAGGACCATTACAAGGCTTGCCACAGTAATGTCACCCATGACAGCTTTCTATGTACACAATACACACCCATGGGCCAAATTAGCAAAGTAAAACCAATCCAACCACCAGGAACCAAGAAGGATGAAGACACAGAAAAGCCCACAACTAGTAACCCAGGTAATCAATGAACTTCATATGGAGCTGTGAGGCAGCAATGCCATCCATCACCAATTCTTTTGCATTGCAGTTTTATTCAAAATACCCAGAGGAACGTAACAGAAGTAAAGCAGTAGGTGTAGAAGTTGGGCACAAGATATGACTCCCCATCGGTACCAAGTAATTAGCAATAATGTTGGATCACGGTTGCACTGTTCTACACTTCCAACGTATAATAGAACTTAATTTAGACAATATAATGTTATACCATCATTCTTACCAGTCTTAGATGTTCATGTTCATAGAGGATTTGAAGACTTTAATGATAGATGACCTACAAGTTTAACACTGATTAGATTTTAAAGACATGCTGTTGTGTCTTTGATACTCCTTGACGTGTTGACAGTTTCTGTTAGAATGAGACGATTCCAAAATGTAGGATGAAACTGATTTTAAAAAGCATCTGCAAGCCAGCTCTAATATCTATACTCTGTAGGCTAAGGTTTATTGGTGCTTACAACCTTCAAAAAAGTGAGGTGATGGTTTCTGCACATCTAGAAAACACTCCTAAAAAAAACAAATATCTTGTTATTTTTTTAGATCTCAGGAGGGGAGCAGCTGCCCAGATATCATACCTCTGTTTCAGGTGACATCCTCAAAGCCCCCATTTAGCCAGCCTGACCCTTCCACACAACCATGTCAGGAACCTTCAGAATTTATATGCTGGAGACTTGGTTGGGGTTTGAACAAGCAATTTCGCAATCCAGAGGCGAAGCTTATCCAAATGAGCCACAGAATCTCATACCAGTAGGTTTATTCAAAGATTTATTTATTTATTTATTTTTCAAACTTATATAAAAAAAAAAGCAAGAGCTCAGAGTTGAACCACAGCAACCAAACATCAAAGACCAAGACACTAACCACTACACCATCACAGGACAGATGAGTTGCTTGCTTATAGTCCTTGATATGATGGCAGTTTCTATTTGGAGACAAATACCAAATTTTTGATAAATCCCTTTAAAAAAAAAAAGCCATTCCTCTGTAAGCTGTGGTGTCTCCGTGGGTTTAGGCGGTGGCCTTCCCAAATATGATGTTTATGGCTCGAGTCCTGGTTCAGGTTATCTCACTATAGAGATGTCAAACAAAAGACAAACCCCCTCCAAAAAAAAAAATGGCTCAGTGGGTTAAGGTGTTGGTTGTAAGATCCTAGTTGACAAGAGATTGTTGGTTCAAATCTGGCTGTCATAACCCCTGCAGGTTATAGTTTCAGATCTCCAGGGGGACAGCTGCCCAGAAATCACCCCTCTTCTTGGGTTACACCCTCCGATACCTTCCAGTTCTGATCTCAAACCCTACAACACTTTCTACAATGCTCCTGTTTGGCCATCCTGAACCTTCCATACAACCATATCCTAGCGACCTTGCTGAAGTTTGAACCAGCAACCTCTCAGTCCAGAGGCAAAGCTTTTCCAACTGAGCCACAGGATCTCATGCTGGTAACCTATTCAAGAAACACATCCAGATTTGAACCAGGGAAGTCATGCATCAAAGCCCATAACACAACCCACTTCACCATCACAGGACAGGGCTGGTGCTTGGTGCTTGGTTATACTCCCAGATATAGTGGGAGTTTCTGTTACGACTGGTCCACTAACAAATGTTGGATAGAACCCTTTGAAAAAAAAACCCTATATGTGTAAACCCTGGTGGCTCAGTAGGGTTCAGGCCTTGACTTTCTTCAACATGACATTTATGGTTCAAGTCACAGTGGCCTCTTTTTTTAATTTTAGATTTGTTGGTAGCGACATAAAATGGAAGAGAAACCAGCTAAAAAGTTAATCATCTCTGATTGCTCCAGGTTTTTTCTCTCTTCTAAAACTTATAATAACAATCAAAAAGCAAAAGCTGAGATTTGAACCAGGATTATTATGCAGAAGAGACCATGACATCAACCACTACACCACCACAAGACAAGACAAGTCAAGTTTATTTCTATTGCGCTTTTCACAATGGACATTGTCTCAAAACAGCTTTACAGAATTTAAGCGTTAAAAAGAATTTGTATTTATCCCTGATGAGCAGCCATGGCGACTGTGGCAAAACTCCTTTAGATGTTATGAGGAAGAAACCTTGAGAGGAACCAGACTCAAAAGGGGAACCCATCCTCATTTGGGTGACATCAAGAGTGTGATTATAGTCTTTAAAACAACACAAAACACTGGAGAGTGAGAACTAACATGAGCACCAGAGTATGTGATTATAAGTAATGTCCTTTCTCCAGACTTATACAGTCATTCGAGGTTATGGAACCAGGAGCTTCTGAGCAACTCATAAAAGAGCTCAACATTTGAGATTGTAAACAGGTAACACATTTCCTTATCCATTAGTTTTTACATCTCACTCCTACAAATGAGCAGTTGAGGTCCAGCAGTGAGGGCCAGCAATGGCAGCTTTGCAGAGACCTTCTGCTCAGAAGCTCAACATCTTAACCACTGATCCACTTTCCTGTTTGTGTATGTGGGTGTGGAAATGCAAATTTTGTGTGCATGACTGAGTGTGATAAATACAATCACGGTCAGACAGGGGGAATAAGCTGCCATAACACATTCCTTACTCACTTTTGTACTCCAGGTGAAATCCAGCAGCGACAACACTGATATCGGTGTGGAAGTGTAGGTAGAGCTGGTTAGATGTGCTGTTTAACAAGGCTGGAGCTGTTGTACCTGAAACAAAGCAAAAGGTGGTTAACAAAGTGAACAGCAGAATGAATGGCTATAGATTTCTCTTTTGTTCAGCTCATGGATGACTGGATTAGTTGAATGTTTAATGGAGGATGATGGTTCAAGTGAGCAGGCGTGGGTGTGTGACTGTTCCTACGATCTTAACACATGAAGCAAACTCCATTTGGAGGTCATTCAGACAAGAACGGAAAAAAAAGGCTACAAAGACACAGAGGAAAATTTTTTTTTGAAAGGCTGTAGTAATTGAGGTCCGTCACTGGCCTTCAAATGCCACGGAAAAACTTTCATCTTGGGTTTCAAGGGGAGTCTTTTCTGCTTTGAGAGGCCTCCGATTTTTTAAATAGTAGATACAGCCTTTCTGTACTCAAGATGTTGGATAATTAATTGTTCTTTAACAGCCTTAACTGTGGTTAGAACCGCAAAGTTATATGCGCGTGACTGAGATTATATAGCACATGCATGGCACTCAGTCTGTAATACCTTATATGACCTGGTTCAAGTGCTATGTCACACGCTGCCGGTGATAATAATGAGGATGGAAGCCATATTGTTCCATTCAATTTGCACCGCTTAGTGTTATAATTACAACCCAGACTGCTCATGCGGCAGTATATTGGCAATATACTGTACTAGACTCCAAATTGATTATTTCAATTCTTCTCATTTATAAATCGTCAGATTGCTCATTTGCCACCTTTATATGCTTATTGTCTCTTTTACGTGACACTGTATTATGTCTGAAAGCATTTGGGTGTGGAAAACAATTTCACTTTTTCAGTCTGCATTTTTCATCTCTGTTTTGGTGTTTAAATGCAAGCGCTAGTGTTTGAATCCGATTTTTAAGATACTATTGGAAAAAATGTGTTACATTTTGATGCAAGAAAAACAATCTAGCACATCTGGAGTTAGGAAGCAAATGCATGTTGCCATAATCTAAACAGAAAACCTTGTAAATCGACTTGTTTGATACCTATATACATTCTCTAAATAGCAACATCTTTTTTTTTACTATAAAATCTACAGTCACAAGAAAGTCTGTGAACTATGAAGCGATCACACGGCATAATCTCGCCTAAACTATGCCTTTTCTTTTGTCCACTTCATAGCCTTTAATGTCCTGAGTCGTGCTGTTCTAGCTAGTCGTAAGCATGTATTAGTCCTTGTGCAATGACTGAAGCAGGGAAAAACTCTCCTTTGCGCTTGAATGACCTGACTAATCATTTCTAGATGAGGTTTGACAGGCCTGAGAGAGCTCCATCCAGTGTCCATCTATTCAGCACATCTTCATTTCCATGAGCAAGACAGCAATCTACTGCATTCTTAGACCTGTCAGATAAGAGCGTGATGGGCCTAAATAGATTTTGCCGGATTGAATATGGTGCATTTAGGGCACCGCATTACTTTGGCTGCCAGCAGCAATTGTAACGACAGAGAAATGTCTCACAGGAAATATCTCGTTTAGCGAGGCACAGATTTAACGTGTGGTTCCTTTAATGTGATGGGTAAAGAGCATCCTTTCTATCTGCATTAAATTCTTTCGTGACACTTTACTATAAGAAACATGAGTACGCAATATTTGAATACTGAGCTAACTAATTTAACTAACGTGAATAGAAGTGAACAGCCATTGATAATATTAATAGTAGGAAAGAATTTGGTAAATCATTGTGTAAATATTGTGACTTATGCTATATTAATGAAGGTCAGATACACAATTTTGTACTCAGTCGAGCTTAGCACCAGCTATTAAAGTAACTTGGATGACAATTTGTATCCAATCAAATCAATAGTAGTAAAAACAATAAAAAAAAAAATGTAACAGCTGTTTGGAGTCACTTAGGATTGAAAATAAAGTGAAATTGGAAAAAGTGCCCAATTTATCATTTGTAGGTACATTTACAAAGGAAATTAGCTGAAAATTGTGTTTGTATGCAATTATATTGTATCCTACTCATTCACATTTTCCAATTATTACGAATACTGATGAATTTCAGAATCTTACTAACACTAGTAACGAATCATCCTTAAATCGTAATATTCGAGATGAATTATATATTTTACAATTACACTTAACGAAACGTCTGTTAAATCGTTACGCTTATATCATCGTCATTAACTAAAGAAAAGAAAGCAAGACAACATGAGACGACTCAGTTGGCTGTTAATGTATACACTTTATTAATAGTGCATGGATAAATTCAACCTTAATAAAAACCTTATTCAAATAATCAGATCCTGCATATTCATTCTCCAAGCATGATGTTAAACAGCTTCAGCGAATTCCTGCCACATGGCTGATATGAAGCCGGAACAGAAAGGTTTGTTTGACAAGGCTGCTGCCTCGAAACAAACATCTTTGCAACCGATAGATTTTGCATTAATCTTCAGAATATCTGGTTCTGAATCTTCTCCGTAGGTACTTGGGGCTGTTTTTTTCACAATTTTACAGGTCTGCCCGGATCATCTGCCAAATGACTAATGACTAATGACTAAATGGAAATGGAATGGAAATGCTGTGAGCTGTCGATTTCTAAGTTGTCATGGACATTCCACATCTAATTCCATTAAATAGGTATTCACATTTTTAAAGCATTTAATTTATTGCCAGTTTTTACCTTCAGGCTTTTGAGAGAATCATCAGAGGTGGCTGGAAAATTGTTTAACACTGAATCAGCGAGTTTTGACAGTTAACGCTAGACTACTTTTCTGCGTAAAGGTCCGCGATGAAGAATGCCCAATATGTATAATAGATTGTGGTAATATTATGTTTTCTGTGGGATTTCGAACGCACTACATCGGGGCATGGTAATTCATCGCTAGCTCATTTTTCAGAAAAAACTGGCAGGATTCCTCCAAACTGCCTTCATGGTGAAGAATTACAGTCATATTTTTATGGATTTTGTGGAATGCGCCTTTAATATAGACTCTTGCTTTAATGGGGAAAAAATGCAGCTTGTTATACATTAATATAATTACATGTCCCAAACCCTTTACAAAAATATATATATTTTTTAATCAGATAAATAAAAAAAAATCTCTCTCTCTCTATATATATATATATTGCTTAAAATTAGGGCGGAAAAAACCTTGGACTGTAATTGAATTGGTAAGTGATGAGCTTTAATTAGTCCTGCATGATTAAAAAAAAAGAATGAAAGAAGCACAAAATATACCTGACATTTTAATTAACATTATCATCCACATGGGATTTTGTGGCCGCAGGGAGAGTTGAGAAATGAAATGAGCTTTAGACAAGAAAACTTGTAGAAAAGATAAAAAATAAGCATAAAGGCGAGGTGGGTTTTTTTTTCCTGGTCACAAAGATCTCATCTATATTTCCCATTTAATTCCCTGATAGCATGTTTCTGCCATGCTGGTGAGGGCACTGAGACACTATAATTTGTACCACCGAGTCAAAGATGTTGAGAAATCATGAATTTTTCGATCTTCTTCAACCACAGGAACGTGCCAGCTGAATTTGCCAGCCACTTTCCTAAGTGCCTTGTGAGTAAGCAGGGGGTCTGAGTGTTCAGCATCTGTGCTGGGAGAAACAGGAACGGGGTAAAGGGAGCTGTGCGGGAGTCAGAGTCAGATCATGCCAGTCCGAGTGTGCCGCGGGGCGCTCGGGTGACCTTTCGCTTGCGTCCCGCTGGGCAAGTGGGTCGAGTCGAGTACAGACGTGTTCAAAGTGGTGCTGCAGGACGAGCCACATTTCACTCCAGTGGGGGGGAGAACACTGGGAAATATATTAAACCTCCCCACCTATTAGGAAAATCTGAGATTCTCTTTTCACTCCGATTTGCTTTGCGAGATTTCTGTATATCGATACACTTTTGCAGCATTGTTTCCTGGAGCTCTGTTTTTATTTAATGCTGTAATCAGTCAATCGTGTGGCAGCACTGCAGTGCGTTAAAATCATACAGATCCAGACCAGCAGCTTCAGGTCATGTTCACAACCTGTTGGAGATTTTTCCCACAAAACACTCTCTAGAGTTTACTAAGATCCTTAGAACACACCAAACCTTGAGGCAGGAAACCACACTGGGTTCTACTCCTTGAAGTCAATTTTGGACACAAGATCACTCAAACTGGACAGTTGATGGCTGGGAGCTTGGTCTGATCCATTTTGGTTTGTGGAGGTGAGAATTTGAAGCCAGCAACATGAATCTATGGACCCAACCTGCTAAGTCTTGATAGTTCATGCTGGTGAAAATAGTGCAATAGTGTGGAGAATGTTTTCTTGGTACACATTTGGGATTTTAATACCAATAAAATGGATCCTCTACCCAGAATTAGTTCAGCGCTCCTAATAAAATGCTCAGTGAGTAAAGACGGGTTTTTCCAAACCATACTCAAAGCATCTACACTAAATATTATACATTAGGTTTCCTAATACTTCATATGCTGTAATGGCTGTTTTCCCACATCATTAGTTTATTTAGTAGTTTAGCATCAGGAGCAAGTAGGCTAGTATGTGAACATGATTACAATGGACCTGGTGCCATTAAGAAATTAATAACAAATAAATAGCGTGTTTTATTTTCGTATCGTTTTTTCCGATCGCTATATTTGGTATTGAATCATAACACCCTAAACTGTCGGAAAGGTTTTAAGTTAGAATAATAATAATAAATATTAGAATAATAATATTTTAATCATAAAAATGTAATTATATGTGCAGGATAATATGAAATATATTTAAACCAAACTGCATGTTTATAATTCATAAAATTAGTGACTCACACAAATACAAAGCATCCTAACACAACAATACTTTCAATTACAAGCACACAGATGTTCCGTTGTGAGAATCGTGTGGCTATAATTAATTGGGATGACAAAAAAATCACCACGAGTTGCCAGTCGGACCCCAGACGGCCCCCGGAGATGATACTGTTGTTCTTCCAACTTCTAAATGAGGCCATTCATCTGTCATGCAATCGATGGCACAGAGACGGTCTTGGCCTGTACTCAACCTCAGTACCACCCCATGTTTCAAGCAAATTAAATCGATAGTAGAAACTGGCTTTTAATGTGACAAAAAAAAAAAAAAAAAAAAAAAAAAAGACATGCCATGGAGACACCATGTGCAACAGGAATGGCAGAACTAGTGTTTCAATAATAGGCCAACTATTGCAGTAAAACACTGCACAGTGCTTAATGACGGATTTACTTACCTGAAAAACTGCCAAGCTTTGGCGCAGTCATATCGGCGCCATCGTAGATCTCTAAGGAATCCCAGTTATGCTCCGTAGCAAAGCTCATGACTTGGATCTGTGAAGCACCCAGGATAAATGGGTTACTTTTGCATACAGACAAATAAAATCTAATGAAATTTTCCCACGTTATAATTAAAAAAAGTTTCATTTCATAACAAGGTCTAGTATAAAAAAAGATGTGACTTGATGCCTCAAAAGGATTAGCGGCAAACAAACTCCAGTTCTGCATATTTTGCGTTTAGACCTTTTTGAATATTCATCAGAATGAGCTTATGCATCGTTTTTTTTTCTCATCCTGCTAAATCTCTGTGCAATTGCATAATATTCACACGCTACCTCCTGTGCTGCCATCGGCACTCAGCCTCTAAAATTAGCTGGTGTAATTCAGCCTGCTTGCAGTGTGGTGAAATGTGTTTCTATCTGCTGTGTCGTCGGGTCTCGCTTATCGCTTCTGATGAGCTCCTGTGCCCCCCCTTCTTCTTTTTTTCTTCTTCTTTCACTTGCCTGAATCCCGGCTCCCTCAGTGACGCTGATTCTCCACACACAGTTCAGGCTGTTCCCATAGGGCTCGGGGAAGCCGGGGGACAGGATAGTGCCTCGCCTCTCCGTCATATTCCCACTGCAAGGAACTGTGGGAGGAAAAGACCTCAGTCTAGTGAGACACGCTTCTTTTTTTCCCACACAGGATGCTAAAACTATGCTTAGTATGAATTGTATGCTTAGTAAAACTTGTCTTTCGAGAGGGAACTTCACAGGAGCATATTATTTCCTTTTTCTGACAAAAACACGAAGATACAGTAGCATGTGGCAAAGAATTCATGCTTTTATACAAACAAGGCAAAAACATATTTTTTTTAGGAGTTACTAGAATGTGCCACTGGCAAGATTTCCATCAGACCCCAAAATCATATCATCAGAACTGCGTGACAAAACAAACAGAATGAAAGTCTGAAGACCTGGAGTTATGTGGCATTGACCCAGAATTCTGACGGTGTATTTTAAGAAAGGCTTGAAGCTAAGAAATATATCCCAGTGGGGCTGCTGTGAAAAAATCTAAATAAATGCTGCCTCTTTTTTTGCCCTTAAGCCAAACAGTTGTCTCTAGGTTGCTTGGCTAATATATAGCCGGAAATCTCCAAATCTGTCTACGTTTGTGATCCTTCATTTGCAGAAATTTAGAAAACAGTCGTCCTTTATTTAGCATATCGCATTCGCCTTTGAATTCTGGCACACAGATGAAGTTCTAAAAGCACAAGGTCAGTCGTATGCTCTTCTCTCCCAAAGCACATTTAAGGTTTGGAGGTTAATTCCCTCACAAATAACTGTGAATTAGGCCATGGTTCAGGCTCCAAATGTCGATCCCACACGTATTAAAAAGTTCAAAACCGTCCTCACACCTTCCATCTGCATCCCGTTCACGCTGAGTTCCTTTCGGCGATGATTTATTCTGAGTAAGGCCTAAAAAAAAAACAAAGCGGAAAAACAGGACAAAGCTTACCTATGCAGCTGGGGATGGTGTCGTTCCATTGTGCCAATGCGTTGGGGACGGAGTGGCACTTAATGGCTTTGGATCCCTGTAGCAGGTATCCCGGGCTGCATTCGAATCGAACAATGGAGCCGGCAGAGAATTCCGAACCAATACGCCTGCCGTATCTGGGCTCGGGAATGGAACTGCATTGCGTGTCACTGGTGCGTGGAACCGCTAGACAGGTGCAAATGGATTTCTAATCAAAACAGAGCAGATGTGCCGAGAGGCACCTCATCTGCACATGCAAGCCTCCTTTATTTGGAATGTTTTTCCAGAGCCGTGTTATTGTCATGGAAAAAATACCGAAATGCATAACGAGTCATTAGGAACGATTCGAATGAATGTCTTTCCACACTTTGGTGGAGTCTTAAGTCTTAAATCTTTGCCCAATCTTTCAGAGTTCGCTAATGATACCTGAATTTCATATGTGGATGTGCAGGATCGAGTTGCCTCCGTGTACCCGATGAACCGTCTTTACTGTCAGGAAGTATTTCTTCCATGCTAATGCCCATTTATTGGCATACTCCATAAAATAGTGATAAAAAGCGACAAATTTGAGCACGCTATGATCTGCAATATGCGTGCAGTGAAATTAAACATCCTTTAATAGATCAGCGTTTTTTTTCATGACAAAGTCAGCTTTTAAAAAAAAAGACATGATTTACACATCAGCTTTATTACTTCTTTGAAACCTGAGGCGAAGGAAAAGGGACAGCCAGGAAAAGGCATTTACATATAAATTTACACATAAGTCTTGCTGAAGGAATATCCCAAGTGTGGACCCTGACTTACAGATATAAACACAAAAAAAGGTGCTCAGGAATCATTTTCCCATTCGACTGCATTATAAATCACATCAGATCTGTTCTTTTGAGTCAATTGTGCCTCAGTTGTGACAATCCTCTGGTTCCCCTGAATGAAAGCTGCACTGACTCTGGCATACTAATGAACATGAGATGCAAGACTTCGCTTTCTTCATTACTAATAACCACAACAACCACATGTAATCTATGTCTTTTCACGAAAGATATTACTGTTGATATTCACACAGATACAAAATAAACATATATAACAATTATGATGATTAGCTATTGGAAAATATTTGCAAAAAAAATTAACATTTAGGGCAATAAAAAATAATAATAAAAAATGTTTCATAATTATTAATATTTAATAATTATGAAATTATTAAAAATTTCATAATTATTGAAAATTTCAGAAAATTATTAAAAATTAATTATTATTTTAATAATCATTTTATAGAATTACTATAAGAATTTATAGTAATTCTATAAAATGATTATTAAAAGATCAAACTGTTCATGTTTAATAAAATCGAAACAGCTGCATAATGCTGCAAATAAAAAATACAAATAAATAAAATGTAAAAAAAAAAAAAAAAAACAACAAACAAAAAAAATTTGCAATCTGGCTCAACAATTAATAAGGAAAAAAAAATGTGCACAATTTTTCCCTCACAAATTGTATCTCTTTGCATAAAGTGTACCTGAAATGGTGTTTCTATTCACATGTGTACATGCTCATTACACCGAATGTATTTCTGTTTAGCTACAATGCACCCCAGATATGCTCCAGGAAGATCCCCTGCTATAAATCTCTAACCTCAAATCCTATTAAGCACCTTTGGGATGAATGTGAACGTCTACATCAGTACCTGCCTTTGCAAACACCCCGTCTCTGAGCACAAATCTCCACAAAATCTAGTGGAACATCTTCCCAGAAGAGTGGAGGTTATTATAACAGCAAAAGTGTTGAATGGATTGTTCATAAAGAACACGGTCAGGTGTCCACATACTCTATTATAGATGAATAGGGTATCAGGAAGAGATGCTGTGTTCAAGATTAGAAGATTACAGATTTTGTGTTCCCTTAACACCACTGGTTTTCGTGAGACATGAAGGCGATCGTACCTTGGTAAACAAAATGGAATCCTCTGGCAGAAGGACCACTCTTGGCAGTGAACCTCAGCATGATCTGGTTTGAAGTAGCCAAAGGCAAGGTCTCGCCTGCAATACAGAGTTGTGCCAAATAATGACATTTAACTCCCTGAGAGTGGCACGTGGCAGTAAATGTCCTGTAATAAACCACAGTGAGTCACTATATAAGATTGAGCTACTATATAAGACGGATGGCTTAATAACCAAACTGTCCCTTCTGGACATGCTGAAAGGTAGAAAGAAAGAGAGAGAGAGAGAGAGAGAGAGAGAGAGAGAGAGAGAGAGAGAAGGATGTGGAAAAGTAAAGCGTGTACATAGCCAAAGAAAACATTGGTCACTCTCTTGGGCATGAACAGTGAACCTACGTAGTTTCCTCACCGTATCTCCAGCCTGGGTTAGTGGATATACAAAACACCATTATATGTCATTTTATTTTATACAATGCTTATGCTTAGGTATCAGTGTTTCCTGCGCTACGGTACAAGCTAGATTATTTTTGTCTTTATGGCTTGAAAAAAGGGGACTATAATGAAATATTTAATTACAAAAAACATCTGTAATTCAATGTCAGATCACTCCAGCTGCATTCAGTTATCACTATTATAGCATATAATATTTTATGTTATGCGAACTCCATGCTCATGGGAATAACTTCAGCGTAATAATAAATACATTGTTTTTTTTGTGTCTATTTAATATTGTGTGTAATTACAATTATAGAACACACAGATTGATAATGGATTTTAAACGATTATTTATTCATCTTTTTCTCCTTCTGCTTGATTAATATTCTGGAATAATAATAATAATACAACTAAATATATATATATATATATATATATATATAT
>JAAIIK010000090.1:1900658-1914610 GCA_014706435.1 Silurus glanis | reverse complement strand
CCCCCCCCCACCACGCCGTGCTGGAGATTTCTCCCTGGACGCCTATATGCCCCTGTTTTGTATGCGCAGCCCATGTTCGTAGCTTCAGCACTATCATTACACCTGTATTGTAAGTGTTCGCTCTGCAGGGAGTTGTGCATCGCCTTTGGTCTCCAGCCAAAGCTTAGGTGATGTAAAGCTGTCAGAAGTGCCAGGGGTCATGTGCGTCATGCTGGGACGAGGGAGGCGGCCAATTACTGGTACAGGGCAAGTGTCAGGGCAGTCAGTGTGAGACATGACCAGGCAGGGAGCCACACAGCGACCCAACTCTATTATCTGCTCTTTAATTAGATGTTTGCCCTTGTCTTCTGCGTGAGCCTGAGGGGAAACTCACACTGATTCTATGTAAATAGCAGAGCTGGAGGATTTCCTCAATGCCTACAGGTTCATCCCACGCAGCAGCCCGAGTTTTACACTCCACACACTGTCAACATTATGGAAGATTTTTTAAGTGTTTGATTCGTTTATTCTTTTATTATTTTTGTATAGAAGTTTTAGATGGTAAATATAAAAGATTTAAAATCGAGTCTGTGACGTTAACCTCTCAAACTTTATGAACCTGCTAATATTAGCATATGTATATTTCATCCGATTAAAGATTCTGGGATGTCTGTAGCGAAGAATAATTCAAATCCAAAGAAAGAACATTTCATGCATTCTTCTTCTTCTTCTTCTTCTCATGTGACACAGCCTGTTAAAATCACAATCATGTCCACAGCAATAATGACATTTTCTGTAACGTAGAGAATTAATGAAAGATACAGGTGTGTAGGAACAGCATGATGGACCCTGCTGAGTTTTGGTGGAATCTTCAACTGTCTAGTTTCTTGGCTCACAGAATTGGAACCTGATTTGTTCTTCTGTTGTTGTAGCCCATCTGCCTCAGGTTTGGCATTGTTCTGAAATGCTTTCCTGCTACTCTGCGTTCGTTCAGATTGCTTATTTGAGTTACTGAAGCCTCTGAGGTCATTTTTCTCTTCCCTCCATTTGTACCAAAAGTAACTGTGGCTCACTGAATGTCTTTTTTGTTTGTTTGTTTGTTGGACCATGTTTTTTCCCCTTAAAGTCTATAGAATGTTATGCATGAAAAATCCTGGGAAAGTGGCAGTTTCTAAAATTCGGTTCACTCCGCATGATTGGTCCGGCGATCCTATTAAAGTGTATGGTGAGGGTATGCAACAAATGCCAATACCAATGCACACCTGTATCGGATCGGAACATCCAAAATATCCTAAATCTCCGTTATTTCTGAGCCATGAAATGAAACCGAAAATAAGAACTACCCCAAAAATCCTTTAGTTACTCACCAAACTCTGCAGAGACACTGATGAAGTAAGAACATGTCTGGCCTGCAGTGTAATTGTGAGGATAGTTTGGAGATAGCACCACTCCTTCCGATCCCGTGTACTGTCCACCACATGGAGCTGATAAGGAAGAGAACGAGATCCCTGAATTAACCGCTCAAAATGTAACACATCACTGTGCATTTAATACGATTAAGGATTCAGGTTTGTCTGGAGCTAATACAGAAGATAAACACTTGATTTCACAGTAGGAAAGCTTGTTTGCTCAAACTGCACCTTTAGGCTTGTCTATATTCACATATCACAGAGATCTAAATTCCTTTATTTAATACATTAAAATATTACAGGCATTAACATTATCTTAATTGCGTATTTTGCGTATGTTTGCTGTTTACGTTCAGCGTATGAAATGACTTTTAATAATACGTCGGTTACATGGGATCCAATTTGAGACCTTGTAGTGTGAATACTACCAGCAATGCTTTGACTTTATAGCTCAGGCTGAACTGTTCTATATAAATGATGAGGCACAGCATGAACCAATAACTCGATATCAGGGCAGCTAATAACCCACGGTGTGTACTGGTCTGAAAAACACCAGACAAAGCAAGCCGATAATGTCTCGCTGAAAGCTGTATTTACCTTTGTTTTGTTTTAACATAGATTTTTAAAACGTTGTGTCGTTGATACAGCGATTTGATCGCTTTTTTTTATTCGAGTAGAAAAACGATCTCGGCGAAAGGGAAATACGGTAATAACATTAACTACACAAAGGTTAAAGGGGTAAATATATATGAATATGTAATTCTGCATGTTTAGATTTTGATATGACATACACTATATGAACAAATGTTCATGGATACCTGACCATAAGATGTGGCCATGTGTCCACTCTTCTGGGAAGATGTTTCCACTAGATTATTGAGTGTACCGTATTTTTCAGACTATAAGCCGCTACTTTTTTCCTACGTTTTGAACCCCGCGGCTAAAACAACGAAGCGGCTAATTTATTAATTTTTCCTGGGTTTTTCCCGGTTTCACAAACTTCAAGCCAAAAAACTGAACCCCATAACATTAGACCAATGAAATTTCCGAACGGAAACGAAAAAACGCACCTCACCTGTGTTCTGAGCTGCACGGCATCGGGAGAAAAAAAGTTTTTTTTAAACGCACGACGATGCCAAAAGATAAACTCCCGAGAGAAATAGTTGTGAAAGGAAGGAGGAAGACAGTGAACAATGACTTTCTTGGTAGGCTACTGTTTAGATACAAGCCGTTGTAACGCGTTGAGTCAGGGTGAAGGGAGAGCTCGCTAACTCCAGTTACAACAGAAATCATATAAACACAGACAGGTTTCCAAAACTCGTGCTTTTTTATTTTTCTTGGCAACAGCGTTACGGGTTAGTCAAAGAAACGTAGCAATGAGCATCAGAAAATAATAAGGACATATTCCTCGGTCTTGCACACATGCAGTAATACCGGAAAAATGCAGTGCCGGTCTTTTCCCAAAATACCGCTATGCTCCTAAAGGAAGCGCAACATATTTCACCTGTTACACCGTGTGTAACGTGTCTTTCGTTAAAGCCTGTGTAAAGTTCATTAGTGTCGACACCTGCGGCTTATAGACAGGTGCGGCTTATTTATGTTAAAAATAAAAATATTTGTAAAATTCAGTGGCTTATATATGGGTGCGCTTTATAGTCCGGAAATTACGGTAATTGTGGAGATTTTTGCTCATCTATATATATAAAGCTCAAATACCACTGACTGACTCACTCACTCATCACGAAATCTCAAAAACCACTGAACGGATTGCAATGAAATTTGGAACATACCTTCCTCTTGGGTCTTAGGTGCTCACTAATAAAGGGTTTTGAAAAATTCGCCCTGGATCGCGGCTAACTCGTGAAAAACGCGATTTCTCACGCATTGTAAACTCTTCGAAATAACAGTACAGATCCTAATGAAACTTACTACATTGTTTCTTATTAGATGTTAGATGCACGATAAAAATTATTTTCAAAGTAGTTTGCCCTGTATCGGTACTACAAAGGGGTAGTACGTTATTTGTTAACGTTACGTTCTGATCTCTGATCATCCAGTCCTGCTCAGTGCTTACTGCTTATTGCTATATTGCTTAGCGTTCTGCCTTCCGTAGCGAAGCACGGGTACTTTCAGCTAGTTCTTTATATGAATAAAGTCAGGTACTAATTCAGGCGAGAAGGCCAGAGGTGCAGTCAGGGTTCCAGTTCATCCCAAAGATCTCCACTCAAGATTTTATTCAATTATGCGCCTTCATCTTTGTGGTAACAGTTCGGGGAAAGAACCACATACTGTACAGCTGGAGAAGTCTGGTGTCCCAATAATTAAGTTTATGAAAGTGCATTGCAAGAACCAAAAAAAGCATCTTGTATTACTAAAAAAAAAATTACAAGATACTAAAAAAAGTTCTTATTAGAAGAAAAAGGATCTTGTTAGTACAAGAAACAATGTCTCTTTAGTTCCTGAAAATTCCTGGAATCACAATTGAATATTTTATTATAAGGACAGAGAACTAATTTTTCTATAAGATAATAACAGAGCATCATATATATATATATATATATAGATAGATAGATAGATAGATATAGATACAGTTACATATACAGTACTGTCTGGAATGACACGTGATAAAGCTGAGCTCTAAAACTGTTGATAAGCCACGATGAGACTTACAGACATTTGCCTATTACATTTTAAGATCTTGTCATTTTATATTACTGTGGATCATAAACATACCACCCCCCCCCCCACTTATTTTCCTCTTTTTGTTCAACCCCTCCACCTGTGATCTTTCTCCTCCTGCCTTTTTCCTTTCATCCCTGTGCTCTTTGCTACAATGATCTTTGATTGAGATTCTCAGCACATCCAGTCTGGGAGAAGCCTGTGGGCTCGGGCACCCACTGCTCAGCTCCTTCATCTGACCACAATGCCTGTGTGAGCACAAGGATGGAGGGAAAGAATGAAAGAAATTACTGCCTAGAATGAAGCTGAAATTCCTGGTAGTCTGCATATAAAACTCTATTTTGCACCTTCGATAACATCAACTTTACTTTGCAGCTGGTAAGAAGGTTAGAAAGAAACACTTCATTTCTGACTGATGCGTCTGAAAGATGAATCTATTATGTGTTAGAGTTTCACGGTTTTTAGAACTTGGACAAAAAAAAAATAAAAATCATCGCACGATTAAAAGTAAGAATCTTGTCGGCGTGTGTCTTAAATAAGCAAAATGTTTCGGTGATTACTTTCAAATGCTTTTTTCATAAGAAACTTTGGATTTTGACATTTTGTCCCCCCGGAGTCATTTTTTTCCCCCTCCTTATCCATATTGAATAACGTGACTTTTACCGCTGACACAGTCAGAAGAATGAACAGTGACATTAATAAAAGAAATTAAGTTTGCTTTCACTTTGAAATTCGAACCAGAACTCCAAGACACTTTTGCAAAATAATAATAAAAAGCTCGGTGTGTGTCAGCCGATTTTTAAAGCTTGCTTGCTTTACAGTAAACAGTACGAGTTAAGAGTTAGCTGAGATTTATGCAGAGAAACTAAGAAAACTGCAGGGAAATAAAAGTAACACTTACAGTATCTCACAAAAGTGAGTACATCCCTCACATTTCAGCAATAGGGACAATACTATAGAAATGAAACTTGGGTATATTTTAAATAACTGGCAACAAAAGTGAGTACACCCTTAGTGATAACAGCTGTATGAAGAGTAACTGGGCAACGTCACACGTCCTATTCATCATGTTCATGTTTTTGTCTGCTTAACAGGACCAGACAAAGTTGTGTATCTTGTATTAGAGCAGTTAAAATTGAGTGCTTTGAGTCCAATTCTCTCATCCTGAACACTGGATGTTCAACATGGACCTCATGGTAAAGAGTCTCTGAGGATCTGAGAATTAGAATTGTTGCTCTCCACAAAGATGCCGAGGCTGTAAGAAGATCAGTGAAACCCAGAAACTGAGTTACATTACAGTGGCCAGGGTCATACAGAGGTTTTCCAAGACGGGATACACTCGGAACAAACCTCGCAAGGGTCCATCAAAGAAGCCGAGTCCTTGTGCTGTGCGTCAGGTGCAGAAGCTGCTCCAAACAACAGATGCTTGAGTATTGCAGCATTGCTTTAGAGGTTGGGTGGCTGATGGTTTGTTTGACCGTTTGCATGGCCGTTGTCCCAAAGAGAGAGCTTCTGAAGGTGGATCACAAGAAAACCTGCAAAAAGTTTGCTGAAGATTATTGGAACCATATCCTGTGGTTTGATGAGTCTAAGATAAACTTTGGCTCAGATGGTGTCCAGCATGTGTGGTGACGCCCTGGTGAGGAGCACCAAGACAATTTCGTCTTGCCTACAGTCAAGCATGGTGGTGGTAGCATCATGGTCTGGGGCTGCATGAGTGCTGCTGGAACTGAGGATCTGCGGTTCATTGAGGAAAACATGGATTCCAACATGTACTGTGACATACTGAAGGACAATAGGATGCCCTCCTTTCAGAAACTGGGCCGAATAGCAGTTTTACAACATTAAAACGACCCCAAACACAACGCCAAGGTGACAACTGCCTTTCTGAAAGTGAACCCTCCAGACCTGAACCCTATTGAGAACCTATGGGGATCCTCAAGCAGAAGGTCGAGAGGTGCCATGTGTCTAACATCAAGCAGCTCTGTGATGTCGTTATGGAGGAGTAGAAGAGGATCCCAGCAACAACCTGTGCAGCTCTGGTGAATGCTCCAGGGCCCAGCAGTGGCAGCTTGGTTGTGCTGGGATTTTAACTAACATGCAGCACATATCTGGTTTTCCTTCTCAATGCCAGGCATCAGGTCAAGACCCTTACATACTGCATTGCTAACAGCTGGACACTGAGTTGATTTATGAGCTCATCCTTTATATGGGCTTCAAGAGAAAAGAGTTGTGACTGCAATCCAACTCCCACCTTCTCACTGACCAATTACTTGCATAGAGAGAGAGAGAGAGAGAGAAAGAGAGAGAGACAGAAACAGCAAGAGGATCGGGAGAAAGAGTCAAAGAGTTCAAGAAACACATGGGACAGACAGAGGCAGAGACAAAAACAGAGAGACAGCGAATATCAGGAGATCGAAGACATGGGAGCATAATAAGAAGAGATACAGAACGCGCGCGCACGCGCGCGCACACACACACACAGCCGTATTTTCCAAATTCAGAATACAGACACGTTTATACGAGCGTAATTCTGTATGATTCATATTTTATTCGCTGCCGTTCCTTTGCTCGTGCAGCCTGTAGAAGGCGCTGTTCCCCCACACTAGGTCCTTCCACCTCCATCCACCGTCACGACAGATTCCTCACGCTTCGGCACAGAGACAGTCTTTTAGTTACTATGGAAACGAATAAAAGATCCGTTTGGGTGAGAGAAACAAGGTAGGGGGAGCGACGGGGAGAGAATACTTCATTATTTAAAGGAATCTCACTTCTTTAGTTTTGTCTCAAAGCCCAAGGAAGTGGTGAACAGTGCATCAGCAGTCAGAGAGGAAAAAAAAAAAATCACAGTACATAAAATGGCACACGGCCGGCGACTCCTCATTTGCTAAGCATTAAAAATAAAGCAGCGGCCTCGCACCGTTCGCGTTTCTCCTCTGAAACTGCCGTTAACGATGCAAGACACCACCTGCAGATCACATCGGTCTTTCTTAAGGACGTTAAACTTGTTACCCTTATTAAACTGGCAGGGCGGACGTATATCAGGTGTAAGAAGGTATAACAGTAAAGAAAATAGGAGGTTGCACTTTTCATGAAAGCACAGTGGAAAGGCCAATAATGCGGAAAAATATTAGGTATAATCCATGAGTGGGGCTTAACATTCATATGGAGTCTTCTTCATCTTCCTGATCTGCATATCTGCCATGAGACTGCCTGCTTCCTCTGAAGCTTTGGAAGAAAAGCAGAAAAATGCTCACAGCATTGTCTCATGTCTTACTAAAGTTCTTACAATCGGCTTTCTAACACTGGGTAATGTTTTACAATGACTTAAAACTACATTCTTTGGTTATTCTTTATAGTTTGTGTCCATGTTCTGAACCAGGTAAGTGTACACTGAACACCTGCATAATATTGTGGTGGACCCCCTTTGCTCCCAAAACAGTCCTCCAGACTTACAGAGCATTAACAGGATTAACTTCTTCAGCAATTTGAGCTACAGGAGCTCGTCGGTTGTCTCAGACCACACGGGTCAGCCTTCGCTCCCTAATTTGCATCAAACTCGCTCAAATCCTTACGCTCGCCCATTTTTCCTGCTTCCAACACGTCAACTTTGAGGACAAAATGTTCAACTGTCTACTAAATACTGTATATCCACCCACTAACAGGTGCCATGATGAAGAGATATTAAATTTTTCTGCATTTTAAACTCAAATAGTTTGAGTTATTGAAAATTATTTATGGGGTGGCATAAGATTAATGAGGGGTGGCAACACTAACGCAAGCATCCTTGCATGGTTCTTGTGGATTTTAGGAATGATCTATATATTCAGTGTATACACTCGGGCACACATATTTATTGTTTTATAAATATGAATGAAGACTGATGTGTGAATGACTTTACCTGCACCTGATATCTGGGCAAGATGCGTGTATGTATGAGTATGTGTATGTGTATGAGTTCCATTAGGGAAAAATACATTTGAACAATTATGATTTTCTGATGATTCCCTTGCGTTTGTATGCTGGATTTAGTAGGTATAGCAGTAAATGATAGTGTAGATGTAACATTCAACTATGATGAGACTAGTAGTTGAGTAGTAAAACTAGCAATTATAATAAGTGCAGATGTTCTGAAAACCAGCACATCTGTACATCTATCCTGGACCATTAATGCAGTTTTAGTTTTAGTTTTTTTTTTTAAATCTAATAGACATTATTTTTAAAGATTCAGAGTGCAGAGTGAAGGTTTTAAAAAGCTTGTAAAACTATATTGCCAATTCCATTGCAAGTGAATTGAATTACAAGAGTTTTATGTCTTAAATTCAAACTAGCTTTGCCTTTATGAAAAAAGTACCAGGTTAAAAGGAACTTTTTTCAAAAAAGCACCTTCAGCCAAAATAAAATATATATTTTTAATTAGTAAACAAGTAAATTAGTCCAAGTATCAGTTGAATTTTTTTGTACATATTTAGTTAAATAATTAAATAATAAACCATGTTAAATAAAACACCAAGTACATTTAAAATGTACCAAGTTTCTCAAGGTGCCTTATCAATATGTACATTTATTTATTTTGTTATTAGAAATAATTGTTAAAACGCTCTGCGAATTTCAGTGCATCGGTTATGGAATTTTAATATATGAAAATGATATTTAAATATAATATTAACTATCATAATTTTCTCAATTTGAGCTAGACTTTCGCAGTGCTTCTTTTGCAAGACATATTTACCCAATTTACACCTTAACAGGCTGTAAAATATCCATTTTTTGCACAACGTTAGGTTTACATATTGTTAGCATATAAATGGCAGGTGCATATACAGTATGTGCAGTCAGGGTCACTAATTTAACTAATAGGGGTGCATCAGGCACCATTAACTCTTTCATTATGTCATTAAACCCATTAACCTAGTCTATGGCCTTTTCCCACATTAGATACAAAATGTACTTTTCACAGAGTTGTCGCGCTGACGTTCTGGCCGTGCGCTTACAGGTTGCCAAAATAAAAAAGTGATAGATAATGTTAAGTAAATGACCCATATAACAAAAAGAGAGCGAGTTCCTTTCTTTACTCCGATATAAAAAAATAAATTACCTAAATTCATTTTACTGATGCACCAAAATCCGCCATGATGCACACATCCGGCAATTAAAACCGTCCGTGTGGAAACACAGCGAAAGTTCCGTATGGTGTCCTGATGATTAACGTAATTTAAAACATCATAATTGCTTTAAAACATTTACAAGAATATTTTGTCTTCATGCTTTATGTTGAGTTTGGTTTCACAAATAATAAACATACAGTTGCATAAAACATCAATATTTGTCCAGAGCCATGTTAAATAGAGTATTAAAAACTTGTATTAATTTGAGGTATAACAGATACAAATGTGCTATGGTGTTATGAGTATACTTATAACAACATATATATATATATATACACATACACACACACACACACACACACACACACAGAGTGCCATTTCCTTGGTCCACTACTTGTGCTGGATGGGTTTGGCAGTCCACTGAGGTTTGGTTGTCCAAAGTATAAAGTGCTATTGCTAGGTAAAGTATATTGTGGCAGAATATGGGATATGGATATGAATGCATAGTGAACGACATCCATGTTGGCCAGACACAACACTCCATTTAACATTCAAGTAAAAGGATTAACCTCCTTGTGCCCCATCTCCAAATCAATGGACCATGACTATCTCTGCTTATTCTTTCAGCATTGCACCTTTCAAACAAACAGAAACAAAACACAAAATGGTGAATTTGATGTAATTGCAGTTAAACGGCTGCTAAAGTAGTGCAAACCGAGCAGTGAGGGAGGAAAACTCACACTGACTCATTGCTCAGTGCTCTGGTACACTTCAAGAGAGTGTTTGACCTCTAAATGAGTACAGTTACAATGCACTTCTAATACTTCTAGCAGCTCACAATTCATGGGGAAAAATCAATCCCAGGGAACTTAAATAGCATTTCAATGCAATACACCCTTCGATACACCCTTGTTGAAGTAAAGAACGCATCTCGCCCATCAATTCAACCGCTTCAATTACATATAAAAGAAATTTTTTTTTCTCTCCTTCAAATCAACTCACAGACGCAGTCTTAAAGATGAAATAGATGCTATTTATTTCATTCTTTATTTTACATATAACATATAAAATATATAAAACATCATACATGTTTAAGCCATGACCGTAACCTGAATACTGTATATTATGTGGCTTATATTTTTTCTGATTACGGTGTGGAGGATTTGTCTGTCATTTTATTGCCATTCCCTAATGTCCATTCCCTCTGCACACATCTCTGTTTGAAATTGTTATACTCCAAAATGCAGCTGTGCTTCAAGACAAACAAAACCAAAAAAATAAACGAAAATACAACCAGAAAAACACTGACAGTATTTTTTCCCATGATAGAACAATGTGTTACTGATAACAGGGTTGAAGCTGGATGCAGAATTATTGACATTGCTCATGAACTGGTTTGTAAAAACCCAATCAGCTCGGCTCTCAACAAACTGAATGTTCTGTAATTTTGCCATTATATGCTAACGAGGGTAGTACCGGAGTCTCTGGAATAAAGAAAAATTAAGTACCGTATTTTTCGGACTATAAGCCGCTACTTTTTTCCCACGTTTTGAACCCCGCGGCTTATTTATGAATTTTTCCTGGGTTTTTCCCGGTTTCACAAACTTCAAGCCAAAAAACGAAAGAGCGACATAACATTAGATCAATGAAATTTCCGAATGGAAACGAAAAAAACGCACCTCACCTGTGTTCTGAGCTGCACGGCATCGGGAGAAAAAACTTCCATCGGGTGATTTTTAAACGCACGACAATGCCAAAAGATAAACTCCCGAGAGAAATAGTTGTGAAAGGAAGGAGGAAGACAGTGAACAATGACTTTCTTGGTCGGCTACTGTTTAGATACAAGCCGTTGTAACGCGTTGAGTCAGGGTGAAGGGAGAGCTCGCTTCTGGCATGCTATTCCCAAAATACCGCTATGCTCCTAAAGGAAGCGCAACATATTTCACCCGTTACACCGTGTGTAATGTGTCTTTCGTTAAAGCCTGTGTAAAGTACATTAGTGTCGACACCTGCGGCTTATACATGGGTGCGCTTTATAGTCCGGAAATTACGGTACACCTTTAATGCTTCCACAGGATTTAAGAAGCTTGTAGCCTGGTGCTACTAATTACACGCACTTGATTCATTGATCATCAGCGAGTGTGACCACCTCTATAAAACCGCCAAGATTTCGCAGTTTGCTGATCTGGAGCATTTTGGTGTACGTTAACACAACGTCAAGGAGGAAAGACATCAGCAATGATCTCAGAGAAGCAATTGTTGCTGCCAATCAAACTGGGAAGGGTTATAAGGCCATTTTCAAACAATTGAGAGTCCATCATTCTACAGTGATGAACAGTATTCACAAGTGGGAAAGTTGCCAATCTTCTCAAGAGTGGACGTCCCAGCAAATTTACCTCATGGTCAGACAATGCTCAGAGAAACTGCAAAAAAAAAATCGAGTTACATCTACAGGCCTCAGTTAGCATGTTGATGTTTATAGCAATAAAATTTGCAAAAGGCTGAACGACTGGAAGGGTTGCCAAGAGAAAGTATCTTCTCTCTAAAAAAAAAAAAAAAAAAAAAAAAAAAAAAAAAGCTAAGCTTAGGTTTGCAAAGTTCATCTATACAAACCACAAGACTTTTTCCGAAACGATGTCCTTTGGACAAATGAGACCAAATAGGAGATATTTGGTTATAATGCACAGCACAACATTTCACGAAAACCAATCAATGCATCTCAGCTCAAACACCTCATACCAACTATCAAGCATAAGCATGTTGATGGAAAGGTGATGATTTGGGCAACAGGACTTGGGCAACTTGAGGTGATGAATTCCTTTGTATAACAAAGTATTCTGGAGTCAAATATTGAGACCAAAAGCTTGGGGCATGCAACCAATCAAGAATCCCGAGCACACCAGCAAATCTACAGCAGAACGGTTAAAAAAAGAGCAGAATGTAGGTGGTGCAATGGTCTAGTCAATGTGCAGACCACAAGACAACCGAAATACAGGGGCAGGATCCTAAGAGTATGTCTGCAAAGCTCAATAAACTGATGCAATGTTGTAAAGAAGAGTGAGACAAAATTTCTTCACGATAATCTGAGAGACTGATAAAGTCATACAGAAGATGATCACTTCAAGCTTTTGCTTCTAAATGTGGTTCGACAAGCTATATATATATATATATATAAGCTTAAAGTATATCATGGAAGAGAAACATGTAACAGAGAGCACATCTCCTGGAAAAAGCTGCTGTCATATCCTTGGATTGTGCGTATGTGTTTGGCAGTAGAAGCAGTTGAACTGATGGCTGCTCTGTCATACAGAACCATTGCTTGATACTCGCTCTGCTGTGCATGAGAAAAAGAAACTGAGTCAGAGGCAGAAGAAAAAGGCAAGAGTATGTCAGGGAAGAGAGTAAAGATTGGGGGGTGGTTTGTGTGTGTGTGTGTGTGTGTGTGTGTGTGTGTGTGTGTGTGGGTGGGGGGGTGTTGTGGCTGGGATCCAAGAAAAGGAAAGAATGAGGAGATAACGTCTGAAATGGAAAGAGACTGAGTGAGTGTGAGTGTCACTTGTTACCACTCGAGTGCTCCCATTTGTCAATAGAGGCACAAAAGAGCTCGGCCTTGGGCTTCACTCGCATCTGTCTCCTGCTGTGGAAGCTAATGGTGGCTGCATCAGAAGCCGACAAATAACGGGTCGCGTATTGGCACAGGAAGAGTGAAGAACAATGCGTGCAACAAAAGGCTAAATCAATTAACACTCGGGACACCAAACAAATGAAAATGAATACCGTCTTTGATAAGCACCTTGACTTTCAGCTTCTCTGGGTGGCACCCCATCATCGTGCTAGCATAAGTATCTAATTTCTCTAAATCTAAGTGCTGAATATATCCCTTTTAACAGGTCAATGATCTGTATATGACCATATGGACAAAATTTTTAAGCGAGATACCATTAGCCAGATGGTGTCTACTAATCAATGCAGTCTTACCTTTGCATGTGGGGAGAGCCTTGTCCCATACAGGTTTCCCATCAGAACCAATGGTGCAGGTTAGAGTAGCTGGACCCATGGTTGTGTAGCCGGAATCACATTCGTAGGTGACTGTAGAACCGAGTTTGTAATCGATCCCAAGTCGTGTTCCGTTCATAATGTTGCCAGGGTCGAAGCATGCCTCTCTTGGCTTTTCTGAAAATACAGGAAGTGAAAACGAATTAATAATCAGACTAATTAGACCAGCATTTTAGATGCAGGGCCGCTGGTGAGATGCATCGAGTTAAATTAAAAATATAATAATGATCACCACTGATTTAATATCACCACTGATGATGACCACTTTTCTATGGGTATGCTTCACAAATTAAAATGTTACACTGATCTCTGCAATCAGCACCACGCTCAAAATGCAACTGCACTGCTTTAGCCAATAAACACAGGCATATTCAATCATCTATTTTTCTTTATATCTATCAGATTGATAGGTCGATAAGCACAGGATGTTTTAAGAGTGAAAAAAGAAGTCAGAAATGACTGTGAATCCCTGTTAAACATATAAATATTAATAATAAAAACGTGAATCTATTTCAGTTTCCAATCTTTTATTTTTTACACGTGAATGTAAAAACCTCATGTCTTTGCTTCATCCTGCAGACTGACAGTCCTGAGGCATGGAACTAGTCTGAAGATTTCTTTATAGCTATTAATCATGTATTAATAATATTTTAAATCAGCCATCTCTCTCATAATTGTCAGGGATCCCCCTGCCACGCCCCCCTCGATAGCTGTCAGGGAT
>JAAIIK010000090.1:1875312-1895658 GCA_014706435.1 Silurus glanis | reverse complement strand
AAAGACAATGATTGGACTTTATCTGCTTCCGCGTCAGCAGCCTGACAATAATACCCTTGTTTTACTTCACATTTATAATTTGTCCTATAATATGTTTATTGTATTGTATATATATATATATATATATATATATATATATATATATATATATATGTCTCTGTCCTTGTACTCTGTACTGTAACAGTAAAGTTGAATCTAATCTAATATAATAATATCATAATTTTTGTTTTCATTTGCTTTGTTCTTGAGAATCTTTGAGATCGTAGTTTCTTGTGGTTACCTGCTATGTGCTACGTTGCTACTGTTAATAATAGGTATTAAAAGAAATATAACTGCTATAATTATACGTCCATAACCATCTTATAACAGTTTTGCATTTGGCTTCAGTTCATCAGTCATTCCTACAGTAAACACTGTTGTATATTTACTCCTATTGGAATGGAAATGCGCCTCATCTAATATGCAGTGGATCAACATAAATGGATGCAAATGTAAATTTAAGAAAATGAAAAGAAGAAAAGGAGAAATGTCTAATGGGGCGAAGGAAGAAAAGGGTGGAAGGTTGAAAACGAGTCACATGATCTCTTTAAGGAATCGTATGAATTTGGCCATGTGAGGATCGTGGATCTGGTTTGATCTCACAGGAAAGAGGAGCAGGGATTCTAGCTTTAGGATATAACGTAAGAGAGCTGTATACACAATGCACCATATCTCCTGATTCTAGGACAAGTACAGTTGTAAAAATGGTGTGGAGGCGGTGCCAAAAACATGACAGCTAACGACCCACTTCTCTCTCGGCCCGCAGTTTAGGGAGAATTCGGGAGGAGGCTGGAGATTATGTCAACCGAAATGGTAGAATGAAGAACACAAGCTGAATTACATTTTAAATCTCTTCCTCAAATGACATGGGAGGGTTTTACAGTATTACCACATCTGGAGTGTCCAAGTTTAGGAAACAGTTTCTAAATTGCATTAGATGGATATTGGAAGTAAATCGCAAAGGAAAACCAGAATTTCACTTTGAAATGTTGCCTTGTAGCGTTCTATAATTAGTAGTTTTCTTTTTTGTCCAACCGGAGACTAAATTGAGATTTATTTTGCGCTACATCATGCTACTTTTGCATGCATGTCTTTCCACCAATTACTCAGAAAATGATTGTGACTACTGGTGTGTAATGAGCAAAAGCAGATTAGAGATTTACTTTGTAGAATAAAAAACACAGCTGTGAAGCAAAGACGTGCATTAAATAGAAAACAAATAACAGCGAGATGTAGCTTTACTGTTTACCACCAAAAATGTGACATCACTTACATGCCATTATGGGTAAAACAACACCCTTCCAAAGGACAAGTTATCCCAGGGTGTGATAAGACAAGGCAAAGTGAGCAAATATCATCCCTGAACACCACATACCTTGTCTTTAGGTAGAACAGATGAATATACAATACAGACACTATTTGACTTGTGCATTATGTGTGAAAAGTGATGACTTCGGGAGCCAGTAGAGATTTCTCTCGAAAAAGTAAAAAGGTTCAGCACATAACAACATGGACGTTCGAGATCTACAAACAAAGTCACATGGTAAATGACTCCCAGCCATCTGCCCCTTCCTTTTGACTTTGTACACTTTTCTGAGCCACAGTATGGAGTTGTTTACTTAGTACTGTCTATTGGGACCACAGGAAAAAAGCCTGCCCTCCAGAGCGAGGGATAGCTTCCTCCACTTCCTCTTCAACACAGTGTGTAGTACTTATCAGAAGTAGACATAGGAAGGACAATTGGTGAACCAGCTTTAGATACATGGTTGCCCAAGGCTCACTGATGCATGTGGAGAGCGAAGGTTAGATGCCTGCTCCAGTTTCACAGGAGAACTAATCTAGAATACGGCATTTCCTAAAGCCAGTGGCCTCAGGATAATGTGCCTTGCAAAAATTGTTCAGGAATTAATATAGTTTGTGGTTCCAAATTTCCCAGATCTCAATCCATTTAAGCATCTGTGGGATTTGCTGGACAAACACTGGACAGAGGGAACCATCCACTCAGACACTCATAGATTTCCAAGTACTCCTTTATCCACTACATCCTTTATCCCACATTATAAATAATTCCACATTAATAAAGTATATCCACATTATAAATATGTTATGAACAATTAAACTGAAATCAATGATAATCAAACCAATAGAAAGCTTGTTAATTCGCTGAAAATGGGAATAATCATCATTAGTAATGAACTGCTTTGGTTTTCACTTTAATATCACATTCAACAATCTTGTTTTGTTAAAAGGGTTGATTTTTTTTTGTGGAGAATATGCACTATTCCTAGATCCGGAGACCTTAAGAAAATTACCAACGAGTGCCAATGTTACGCAATTTTATCTTTTAAAATAACCATACTCATTTCAAAGGGTGGGTGCTGTACATCTAAATGCGGTGACGCCACTGAATTGCTTTGACATTTGATAAATACGTCCTTTAAACCAAGTGTGATTTGCTCCTGATGTAAATTACTAGGTATTCAACTAGAAAGGTTAATAATATTAGAAAATGGATTTATCATATTTGGCACTTTCCGCTAATCACAGAGCGGCTGTTATTCCGCCAAACATGTACTACGCCTGGTACAATTCAGTATGATGTAAATCACATGACAACATAAAACTGCAAATATTATTTTTAGGTGCTGTTTAATATTAGGGTCTTAATTATATAAAATGCGAAGAGGCTCAAATTTTAATTTATACTCGAAACCTTTCCGCTTTGCATGTGTCCCCTTTCCTTAATGATTGCAAAGCTAAATAGAAGAGACAGTTACAATAGCAGGGAGAATGTCTTTTTCACAGACACTAAATGTCATACCCTGCATTGCACATGACAATACTGTCAATAATGTGAGGTCGAAGAAAATAAGAAATGATTGGACCGATTATTTATATGACAGTATTCTTAATTCATCCAGTAATATAGGAAAACAAATCATATGCCTAGGATTCAGATACCAAATACACCATAAAAAAGGGAACGATCTTTATTCACAATGCATTTTTTTATTGTAACTTGAAACCTTCTGTTTTTCCTGTGCTATCGCTTTTATATGGGGACCCTTATATAGGGACCGATATATGGGGACCGATATATGGGAAACCTTATATGGGGACCTTTATATGGGGACTTTTTTATGGGGACCCTCATTTTGATTCAATGATATAAAATTGTTGCTGTCTCATTTTTTATTCTAGTTATTCTAGCTATTTTATTCTAAATAGTTTATCTAAACATTTTTATACAAAAACTACCTGTAAGACTTATACCTGTAAGACCTTAATACTAATAAAAAAAAGTGCTTCAAAGCTCCTACGCATGTACAAGATCAAGCTAGCGAAACATCACATGGCAAAAAAAGGGTTCATAAATGCAAAACCAACGGCACTAATATGGATTTGATCTCCACTCTTATGGGAATGCCCTCCACTAGATTTTGGAACTTTATTTTGGTATTTGTTCACATTCAGCTACAAAAGGCTTAGTAAGTTTCGGAGGTTGTTAAGTTTTTTTTCTGTAGGTCACTTGAGCTCTTCTACACCAAGCGTAGCAAACTCTGTGTTTATTGAGCAGCACTGTCATGCTGGAACAGGTCGGGTCCTTACACCGTGATTTCCAGCGAAAGCAAATCCTTATGCTACTCTGTACAAAGACATTGCAGACAATTTTGTGCTTTATCTTTGTAAGAGTGGAAGCTCAGCACTGTAGTTGTGGTTCTGTACCCATGATAATAATAACGAACAATTATGAAATAATCACAGGTCACTTTTCATCAAGGTCAGGTTTCACATACTTTTGGTTATCTAGTGTATTAGTCAGGTCACTGTTTAGGACTGCGCTTATAATATAATATAATATAATATAATATAATAATGGAATTATAATATAATATAATATAATATAATATAATTGTAAGTCTCTCTGAATCAGGGTGTCTGCCAAATGCCAGAATTGTAAATGGACCTTTTCAATGTTTGGTGGGATGCAATAATCATCATGTATATACAAAATATCACACTTACCTTTGTACTCGATGGCAAAGCCGGACATTCCGAGCGAGGCGTCACTGCGGAATGCCAAGAAGAGGCTGTTCCCGCTGCTCTCGATGCGCTCGGGAGCCTGACTTCCCTGAAGACTGCTAATCAGTCGACCGTTGGAGTCCTCACCCTCGTAGACATGCAGGAAGTCATAGCTGGGCTCCATGTTGAAGCTGCACAATGAGAAAACGAGACCTGAATGATGACTGTCGAGACCATCTAAGAGAACCATTTAATCAAATTAATAGAGTGCCTGAGATCTACACTGAACATATATTACATAGAAATCTCAAGTTATTAAACGTGTGTGTTGATACAAGGGACAACAGGGAGAAGGTAGGAATGGTGGATAGGATTCTATTGCCCCAGGCATTAATGGACACCATAATATATAAGAACAGAACACCAGTTTGTCCTGTGACCATCTGCTGGTCTTCTACTAAGCGGCATCCAGCCGGGAGTGAGCGCATTACCTTTTGAAAATGAGAGCAATGACAAAGTCTGGGTTGACTTTTATTCGCCAGTCACACTCCTTTCCTGCCGGGTACGGCTGAGGGTAGTTTGGTGATAGAATTACTCCAGCAGGTCCTGTCACATTGCCTCCACAGGTAGCTATCACAACAAGGGGAGCGAACGTTAGAGCTTTAATGTGAGGCTTCAAAGAACCCACACACACACACACACACACACACACAAAAGATGAGCAATGTTTGTGGAATTGATTAAGCACTGATTGCTCCAGGTTCATTATCCAGTGGATAATAACAGCAAGAAACAGGTGAAGAACTCTCAGAAAACAAAACAAAAAAAAAAAAAAACCAGGGCAATCGATTAAACCAGGTGCTTATCAAGAGGACTTAATGATCCTTGATACAATTTTCTGAAAGGATATGTAAATGTCACTTCAGGATCTTGAAAGTATTTATTAATGCGTCAGATACAGTGATCTAAGCAATATCATCTTCAGGCTGAGTCACTAGCGACAAAAACAGCCCTGATGACGTGTTAAAAATGTCTGAAAAGCACCCCCCCCACCCCCCACCCCCGCTCACAAGCAGTTAGTGATTTCACTGCAGTAACATGGCAACTGCACTGGGCAGTACACCGAATTTCAACAAAAAGAACTCCATGCTGCACGAATCTTCTCAAAGCATTCTAGACAATACCGTTCAACCTACCCAACAGCACCAAACAATTAGTGTAAAGTGAGCAGGCAAGACTGTAATTTCGAAAGCGATAAACTAGCCATCAGCGTGACTCTGTGCTGAAGCTGTGCACGCTGGGATATTACATCCGTTTTAAAAGAAATTCATGAAAAGTGGCCTACATGCGAGGGGAAACAATTTTGATATCAAAGACCGCCTATTTTCGGCGATATTCATAAACAGCCGGCGTAAAAATGGGCATAATGGAAAACGTTCGCTGAACTCACCTATGCATGTCGGGGGGTCAGGCTGCCAGAAGAAGCGGTTGTTGAGCTGAACGCAGGTAATTTCAGACACTCCCTGAACCTGGTACCCTGGATCACACTGAAAGGAAATAGTATCTCCTGGCTCTCTACTGTCTCCGTAGCGAGAGCCGTTTTGAGGGATGCCTGGATCGTTGCACGTGGTAGCTGTTGTAGCTTGGGTAATAAGCATAAATTGGGGATTATTTCAAAGACGATGTGGCGTAGAAACATAGAACACGGTTGACTTATCGAAATAAAGTTTCTTATTCATCTCTCCCCTCTAAATATGCCATGCTTTGAGCCTCACGAGGCAGCATCCATATGATCTCTGCTGCTTTTCTAAAAGAGAAGCAAACCTCATATCTGCCCCCTCTTTCCGTTTACGTTATATATATTTCTTGTACTAAAGCGAGCGCAAAGGAAACTACAGAGAGAATATCGGATCATGCAAACCACCAGAGTGATGAAACAGGAAGAACGGAGCTAAGAAAGAGTAGGAGTTGCTCACTAGAGAACTGGATGGAGAAGCCAGATTTGCTGATGAAGTAGTCACTGTCGAACTGGAGCGTGAGGATGTTGAAGGTGCTGTGCGTATCCTCGGGTAAGAGCGAGCCGCTCCATTCTTTTAGTAAGATGCCGTTCTCGGCTGGGCCGTCCCACACTTTCAGGATGTCATGGTCCACTTCCGTGTCAAAGACGATGAAGTGGAGGCTAAACATGTCGAACACACAGAAGAGCAAGAGTTTCTTATCAGGAAGCTGAGCTTAGATTTGGTCACCTTTGAATAGTTATATACAACCAACTGAAAAACCCAAGGAAGAGTTTCTAATAGTGATAAGAAAGATGCTTTATACTTGTCATATTTTCTGTTTTTGTGTAGCGATATTAAGAAGCTGGGGTCGGCCATGATACAGTGCCCCTGTAGCACTTTAAGGTTACGGGAGGAACAGTAGCCCAGAGCCTTAACCACTGAGCTACAACTTTCCTAATGTAGTGCTACTACAGTGCTGCTGACAATCCTTAAGAAAAATGGATGTCCCTTATGTACAGTATTCGTGCATTGTCCAGTATTGTGTTTTTGTTCCAAAAGAAACACAACAAGCTTTATTTATCTTCCACACCCCTCCAAGCTTTTCCTTCCAAGTATATACCGTATTTTCCGGACTATAAGCCGCTACTTTTTTCCCACGCTTGGAACCCCACGGCTTAAACAATGAAGCGGCTAATTTATGGATTTTTCCTGGGTTTTTCCCGGTTTCACAAACTTCCTGCCGCCAAAAAACTGAGACCCATAACATTAGACCAATGAAATTGCGGAACGGGTTCAAGTGAACCAATGAAATTCTTTATATTAAATCAGATGCGCTCCCACTGAATCGGGCCGCACCACATCATAAATATGGATGATGTTCCTCTGACGGTTGACCTGCCGCTCACTCGGACTGTCTACAGGAAATGCGAATCATTCGTCACGCTGAAAACAACCGGGCATGAAAAAACACACTTCACCTGTGTTCTGAGCTGCACGGCATCGGGAGAAAAGCTTCACTGATGGTGATTTTTAAACGCACGACGATGCCAAAAGAAAAACTTGTTGAAATTGTTGTGAAAGGAAGGAGGAAGACAGTGAACAATGACTTTCTTGGTAGGCTACTGTTTAGATACAAGCCGTGTAACAGACACTGTCTTTCATTAAAGCCTGTGTAAAGTTCATTAGTTTCAGTGTAGACACCTGCGGCTTATAGACAGGTGCGGCGTGTTTATGTTCAAAATAAACATCTTTGTCAAATTCAGTAGGTGCGGCTTATATTTGGGTGCGTTTAATAGTCCGGAAATTACGGTAATCATTTTCTAATACAAACATTTTTGGCGAGGTGGTGTAAATTATTAAGAGCAGGCCTGAGCATTAAAACTTCCAGATGGACTCTTATAGTGAGTGCCGTAACATTCAACATACGAATCGACTCCATGAAGGACGTTTCAGTGAAAATGCAATTATTTCAATTATATTCTGCGCCTCACTTCATAGTATAAACTCGAGTGAAGTTACAAAGTACACACAGTGATACCTGCGCTCCGTAAAAAAAATTATAAAAAAAAAAAAAAAAATATATATATATATAAAAATAAAAATACTTTTATGAGCTCGCATACACCAATATGAATATCCCTCGGCTATCCAATTTCATTCTGCAAATCGCGGCTCTGATTATTTAGATCGAACAGGGCCGGGGTTTATTCTCATATCAACTACAGTAATGTTGTCGGAATGAAAACACGGCCAACAAACCATTAATCAGCAGTAGTCAAAACACTAACTGGTCCTTAGGGAGACGTGGGCGGACGTCTTTGTACTTTCTGTTTTTGTCAGGTGACCACGTTTCCGGAGAGGCCTGTGTATTACGAGATCACCTCAGAAGTAAGATTCCCAGTGTGAATAGGGATGAAGCGTCTGCAACAGTGTTGTCGAATCACCACTTTGCTACAATTGCTTGTTTTAAATTGAATCAATGTTCTGCCCTTTTTCAAACGTCTAATTGGATTATCTTTGCTTGTGTTCAGTGTTCTGTTTTTTTTTCCCTTCTTTTATTTCTCCCTTGACTCTTACGATAATGGACTTGAAAGAACAGATGCCAGTCGGCAATAGGCCTCTTAGCGGGGTGCCAATGCAATCACCATGCCATGTTATGAGTTGCGTGGGAATTACATGGGAATTAACAGGGGTGCAGTAAAAAAAAAAAAAAAAAACACACACATCCTGTTTGCAAGAAGGTAATTCATGGCTCATGGATGTGAACCGCTTTACCTGATGGTTTTCCCTGTATCAGCCTCAATGGACCAGGTGCAATGAAGGTTGTTGTCATACGGCGCAGGGTAGCCGGGAGACAGGATGCGACCAGATGTGGCACCACTGATGTGTCCTCCACACTCCGCTAGAGAAGGGAGGGCAAAAAAAAATGTATCATTCAATAAACAAACTGCTTTTTTTTTTTACCTTCCACATGACAAACTATTAGTTTTTAATCCCCTAATCCCTTTCCTCTGAAGCCCAGGTTTTTTTATTTTACTATTTTATCTTTCTTCTTAAAACACTTGCTGTGCTTGTGAGGCAATGAGAATTTACTTGCTGGGTTGTACCAGGGGTTGTAAACAAATTAAAACACAAACATATGTCCCTGAAAGTGGATTCACAAACCTTTGAGACACATCCAATAAGAAAATGATAATACTGATTATGATCTAATGATCATATTTTGATATGTCTGTCAGTCCTGTGGTCAGCTCTTAACTGTCCAAGGAATCCTTGAAGAACCCTTTATTTTCTCCTAAGAGTGTACATTGCAATCTCTTCTAGAAGGGAAGGAGAAAGGAAAAAGGGAAGGGAACTTGCTTTACTATGCTGACTTATTCAAACAAAGGACCACAATGACCGCTCTGGGCAATACCATCCATTTTCCACGCCAAGCACCTGCAGTATATCTCATTCAAGCCATTTTAATTAGGGAACTGGGATTAGGGCAATGTGGAACAACGCCATGTGTCTCTTTTCACTTGTGTGAAGACTGCTGTGCTGTTTTAAGGAAGCACTTGCAGACGATTGTTGATTCTGAATTAAGAGAAATCTTTCTCTCCCTATCCAGGAGTTTTTTCTTTGTTTTTTTTTGTTTTTTTTTGCTCCATGCACTCGGCTATTCTCACACGGATGCACACTGTAATATAATTAGCCTTTATAAATTTTCATGCTAGAACTAGAAAACATTGTGTACCCAAATCTATGTGCATTTTCAGAAACAAGGAAATTACTAAGGAGTAGCAGGTTAAATGCATTTATTATAGTCCTCGTCAGATCATGTGACACCACAGTGGAGTCCAGAATCATCACATTATAGCAAATCTAAATAATATTTTCTATTTTAGGAGCTACTAGTTTTTTTCTTTATCTGGAAATGTACAGTAACACAAAGCCGCAATCATTTTGAGCAAAACGATTTGGTTTCAAAAGAGACTGATTGCAATTTCTAATACATTCAGACTTTAATAATTGGTATTGAAATGCTGACAAAAAAATGAATCGATTAATTATACCTGGTATAAAGTCTTCTAGATGCAACGGCGCTTAATGTGCTCATTTACTAATCTACAATCTTTATATTATCTAGTTTTTAACATGGTTGTCAACTATAGACGTCATTACAAAGCATCTAAACAGTAATCTAAATATAAATTTAGATCACTAATGAGTAAACTATAAACAACACAAGCAAGAAATAGGAATTAAGCTCAACCGGGCACAACTTTTCTGATAGACACTGGATGGTGGGATTAGAAATCATACAGAAAGAGTCATACAGTGAGATGGCAATGTGTAAAAAAATATCTTCAATATGAGCAGATTGGGAATAAGTGTTCTGGGACGAGCACAGGACAGTCTTTATGAGTGCATCAGGTGCTCTTAGATAGATAAGCGCATTTCTCCTCCATGCCAGCAGAGGTCAGACTTACAATGCGACCTTTAATGCGACTTGTGGATCACTTCCTGGTTTTAGACGATATAAATTGTTCTCGTACATGTACTCATTGCAAGGTCTTACATTTCTATCTTCCTTCTTTCAAGATACTCCAGGGAACCAGTGATCTTTTGTCCTTCAAACTCTTATCGGTCGCTTCCCGATGCCCTTCGTCTGGATTGCGTTCTCATAAATTGGAAACCACATAATGAATTGATAACTGGTGTCAAAGAAGGTGCCTTGGCTGTTCCGCTTGGCGAATTTTGTCTCTGGATCACGCTCGAATTGTACATTTTAGATTCTGGATCGTGTTTATACTCTGTGTCCAAAAAAAAGATCTCTTGCAAATAGATTCTGATTCTGTCTGATACAGTAGGTAACACCAGACTTAATGTCTTGCACTCATGAAAACTCCTATATGAGACTTGTTTGCAAAATGAGCCATGAATCCAGTTTGTAGAAAAGAAAACAGATAGAGAGCTATACTATGTTAAAAACCAAGGGAGGGATTCACATCCATAGCCTTCTATTAAAAAGACCTGAGGTTTTTAGAAAGTTCCTGTCTCGCTCCCAGAGTTCCCAGTATAGGTTCTGAATCCAGAAAACAGGTCAAAAGAATGAGTATAATTCTAATTATATTCAATGTAATTATATTTAATAAATTAAATCTGTATTTATATACCTGCTAAAGATGGAACTGCAATGAAGAGAACTATAAATCTGCGTGATATCCGGATGCCACATGGTCTCAATCCATTAAAATGTTGAGACAACTCTTAAGGCTATGGTTAGTAGTAGAATTATTAGCCACAGTTTATTTACAAAATTCCATGCCTCACGTGATAAAATCTGCGAACTTACCAACGCATGATGGCAGTGGTTTATCCCAAACCCGTCTGTCTCCACTTAGGCAGGTCAGCGTGCTGCTGCCATGCAGCGTGTAACCAGGATTACAGCTGTACAGAACAAACGTGCTGGCAAAATGACCATCATCCTGAATCTTGTAGCCGTAGTTAGGAGTGCCCGGTTCTTCACATTTCACAAGGTCAAAGCCTGATCAATGACACAGAACACAGAAGGGGGTGAGGAAAAAGCTTATTAGAATAAAACCAAGGCTGGACGAGATCCTGTTCGCTTAATTTACAGTCTGCCGATCAGATGTTCAAGGAGTCTTTCGCGTTACCGTAGCAACCAAATTAAAACTTGTGCATTTCTTTTTAAACAGGATCAGGATAAGGAGGACCTGTGAAATAGTATCCACATAAGTGGAATTTAAAGATAATGAGAAGGTATTAAAAGATACAAAGATTTAAAAAAAAAAAAAAAAAAGCTTTAGTACCAATAGATACTTTATTATAGACATGATGACTGTAAATACAAGAAATTAGACAGAAATAGCGAGAAATTCTATACCTGAACTCTATAGAGGCAGAATTAGCTCAGTCATGTCTACGCAAGAGAATGAGCTTTACTACGAGTTTATACACCAATCAGGCATTACATTATGACCACCGCATGAACTTCTTCAGCATCTTGAGCTGCATGAGCTCGTCTGTTGGACTACACGGGAAACAGCCCACAAGACCCTGCAGTTTTGGAGACGCTCTGACCCAGTCGTCTAGACGTCCCAATTTGTCAAACTCGCTCAAATCCTTACGCTCGCCCATTTTTACTGTTTCAAACACATCGACTTTGAGGACAAAATGTTCACTTCCTGCCCACTAACAGGTGCCATGATGAAGAGATAATCAGTGTTAATCACTTCACAGCTCATGATGTTATAATGTTATGCCTGATCAGAGTAAATCAGATTGTTATATTACATTCGTTTAGTGAGTACAGCTCTGGTATCTCACTCAGACGGGTGGTGATCAGTGCCAAAACCTTCTCAGCTCCAGAGGTAAATTCACAGCACTTTAACTAGCATTATTTTACTGTACAAGTCGATAGAAACAAACAATGATCTTCAGCATTAATAAAGGAATATATAAAATGAGTAACATTCCCTGTTAAATGTGTGTTCAGTGACGTTTGTATGAAAAAAAATAAACCTCAAGTGACTTTATTTAATCAATAAAAAAAATCCATAACTGACTGAACCCTATTATACAGGTGCGCTATTTTTAATCCAGCTTTCAGCAATAAACATGCTCGTGTAGGTTTTGGGTCGTAGTAGTTATGGTGTATGGTGTATAAAGGCCAATGTTTCATTCGTTTGTACCTGTTAACTCATATCAAAGGTAAGCCTTAATGTAAAACCTTCTATAATGCATCAGTTTGTTAGCAGCGGAGATGGAATGTGAAGTTTCTTCTGCTCACTTCACACTTGAAATCTTGCTGATGATATTTAACATGCTCAACGTTTCTATCACTTCCTTTTTAAATGTCCACGTACAGGGATGTTGTTCTGAACGCTCATTAAATGCCTAAGAAAGCGTGGAGAAAGTTTGCCCTTTTTTGTTTCCTACCCCTGTCAGTGAACAAAATGCTAAAAACAAAAAAAAAAAAACCTTTCAAGCTGCAGTAGGTAGAAACTGATTCTTGCTTAATAATGACATAAAGGTTGTTCCATAAAAATCGCACCTGCCCACCGCGGTTCCCGCAGCAGCCCAGAGCAGGCTATTCGGAATTCATATTGGTACAACATATGCTTGAGTTAAAAGATCGTCTTTTTATCCGCTCATTTGCCCTGTAGATGTGGAACGCATTTTATTTCCTATGTTCTAACTGCATGCTAAAGCACATCCAGGGGTCTCATAAAAGCAGACGACCTGGAACAGAGTGTGTGTTCCGACTCCTCCACACAGAGAACGAGGACATGCAGGAAAAATGGTTATTCCCACTTTTCTCCTCTGTAGTTTTAGATTGTGTTTTCCCTCAATAATAAAAACCTTCATTTAAAAACTGCATGTTGTGTTCACTTGTGTTATCTTTTACTGATATTTAAATTAGTTTGATGATGTGAAACATTAAAGTGTGACAAAACATGCAAAAGAATAAAAAATCAGGAAGGGGGCAAACACTTTTTCACACCACTGTATATATAAAATTATTTGTATTTTTTTTGAATATGAATTCAGTACAGCATAATTTGTTTTTTAGCGCAGTGATGTCGAATTTTGTTTTTTATTCTGAAGATTTTTTTTCTACGTTTTATTTAAACGATGCGGTAATTTTTTTTTCTCATAGAAATTGAAAGAAAAATTTTGCACGCATTCGCAGGTGTAAGAGTTTCATTAGAATCAAAAATCGTTATTCGTACGTATCCAGTTCCAGACCATAATAAATTCTCCATCTCTTGAAATCTTTATCACACACCAAACATGGACTGACTCCTATAAGCATCTGTGTAAGAAGCTTAAAATGAAGAAAACCGACACTTAATGCAGAAGAAGACCGTGAAAAGGGATGGGTTCACACCCAGTTTACAATTTCTATGGAAAATGGTGATAATAAATTAAATGTGGAAGTCAAGGGAAGATCTGATGACCAAGAAAAACCTCCCCTTTAACTGCCCACATGCTGGTCATTAATGTACCACAAAATTCCCATATGATTCTAAAAGCTGACACAGAAATGGAACCTTCTACAGTGCCTAGAATTATAGATAGTGTGAAGATGTCTATGAGTTGATGTTTATTACACATTTAAAATCTCCAGTTTCAGCAATTTGTACGTGTTTTTCCACTATTGGGGAAGCTTCGTCCTTTTTCTCAACCTTTTGTCCAATCAACATCAAATAGACAGAGGAAAATAAGAGAAGGTGGATCTAACTTGTTCTCATGGATGTTCCTAAAACATCTATTTTAACTATAAATAGTTGCAAAATTGCAACATTTTTGGCAAATCACTGAACGTGCTGTTCTATCGCACCTAAATGACTCATGATTATGGTTTCTGAACTAAATCAATCAAAAACAATTAAGCCCAGCAGTTTAATCAATCAATAAATAAATACTGCATCCTATTTAACATCGTTATCTAATAATAATAAATGTTTAACCTCCTGCAGTGTCTAAACAAGTGCGCGCTGAATACGAAGCCGTGTTTGGAAAATTACTCACTGCTGTATATCAGTTTGAAGCCTTTGCTGGTTCCTGTCCCATTACTATTGAACTCAACCCACAGATGGTTAGATGTACTGTTGATGACGATGTTGGCCATTTCAGCTCGGGTAAAATTGCCCAGCAGTCTGGATGAACTGTCTTGACCATCATAAATCTGTAAACACAAAAAAAAGAGATCTACTGAGCAACTCAAGAACTTTAAGGATGGATTTGGATCTGTAATTAATATCACCAGTCTACTACAATAGGCTCAGGACCACAGGTTGCATTTCTCACTGAGCATCTCAACAATGATAACACTGTATTTAATGAACAATCGGTGTTGAAGATGAGGAGTCTGAGTCTGGTTCCTCTCAAGGTTCCTGCCTCACCATCTCAGGGAGTTTTTCCTCACCACAGTCACCAGTGGCTCGCCGATTAAGGACAAACTAACAATTACACATTAATAGGCACTAAACTTCTACGCTCTTTTGAACAATTTAAAACCGGGTTCATCTTCGAAAATCTGCTTTGAAACAATATCCATTGATAAAAGTGCATCAAATAAAAAAAAAAAGAAAGTGATACAAATTGTTTAAATTTTTTACCAAGCGAACTGTTAAAAAGTCTAGAACGAGTGTTGACATCTGTATTGTATTTATTTTTTTTGGATATTACAAGCATATTGAGACAGTCGGCTCCATGTGGGAACAAAAAAAAAAAAACACAACCGCAGCATTGCAGGAAATATTAAAGGTCATAAATCAATGTCAAGCTGAATTTTTCTCCATTAACCCTTAACTGACTACTTCATGCAACTCAAGCACCATGCTTGAAAAAGTTCGCTGCCGGGATGTGTAAGAATTTAATTCTCTGCCTGGATGGAAAGATAGAAAGATATTTCTAGCGCCGATCTTCCCATCCAATCAGCAAAAAAACACTCGCGGAGTTATTCATGCAACTCAAATTAAACCGTAGAATCGTTTGAACGAAATGGGGTTCGCCACAATGATAAGTATTGTATCAAATGCAATGAGAGCGGAGATAATAAGACTGTAATGTCTTTCCACGGAAATAGTTGCTAGGATTCATGAAAATACCACAGGCAGAAAGACTATAAAAAGATCGTTGCGCACGTGAATGCGACGAAGAAACTGCAGCTTATATGCTTACACCGCAGCGTAATTAGTGGCCGTAGTGCTCTTCAGGGATCTCCTTTCTCAGCTATGTGCGCCTTGAGCGCTGTATCTTAAATGAATCTATGAATAGTTAATGTCTTCACAAATGCTTTGTAAAAAAAAAAAAAAAAAAAAAAAAAAAAAAAAAAAAAAAAATCAACACCGGAGGGGGTTTTTTTTTTTTTTTTCCCTCTTTTTTAACCTTTAAAAGGGGGGGGGGGGGGGGGGGGGGGGGGGGGGCGGGATGACGACTATCTGTTAAATTACACTACTGTGTTTTTTTTCTTTACACATACTAAAAATGAGTACATGCTAAAACATACTAAAATATTTTCCGACAACATAAATAACAAATAATTGAATCCATCAAAAGCATCTACGTCAGAATGTCCTAATGCAGCGTGAGCAATTCGTAATGAGCATTATGCAAAAGAAAATCACACCTGCAGGAAGTCTCCATCACGTAGCTGGAAGCTGCTGGCCATGAGCTGGATCCCTTTACCGGTATCAGTCTGGATGCGGTAAATACACTCGTGGTTGTTGTCATAGTTAGCTGGGTAGTTCGGGGACAGAAGAACTCCTTCAGTGCCTACAGCCGAGGCGCCACACTCAGCTGGGCGAAACCCCGTGAGCACAAAAATGAGAGAGAGAGAGAAAGAGGATGATCATTGAGAAAGATAGCGGTGAAAGAATATGCTCAAACCAATGACAGTAGGGGGCAGAAAACGATTGCATCCTTTCCATCACCCAATCCTTTGTGTGTTATTGGTGGAAAGTCGCTAACTTCCTGCTAAGGTAGTGGCCCTCATGGCAAAAAGTGGTGCCTACTTGAAATAATTAAGCCAGCAGAACCCTGACAGCTGTTGCTCCGCTTCCTGTTGATAGGCCATTCGGACGATTTTCACCAGATGGAATTTGAGTCTTTGTCATTTTGATGGATCACAACTTCAAACTTCGGAGGAATGCTAAATAACACATGGCTTTACGTGTGTTAGCGTGGTATTGGTCACAAAAGCCCAGGGCTACACTCGAATAAAATGTCCTTGCAGTTAATATTCCACGCTTGTAGCCTGTAGAATATGAGCAGATGTTGCTCCAGTTCTTGCGGTGGTGACTACCTTTAATCTGAACTTTTACTAGAAGTATTTCTAGTGATCTGGATGAAAACGTGCTCTCGTAGCCGATTTTCTTTTATCGGATAAAAACCAGAATAAAACTACTAATTCGCTGTATGGAAGCAGAAAATATTTTTTTTTCCTGCTTCCCAGTATGTAAAGACGCAACGTGCCAAATTTATGTAGACAATATATAAATCTTAATAATTCAAGACTAATGATTCCTGTAGTCATTACACCAATTAGGAGTAACCGTGGGATCTGTATATCCCCATATGTGTACACACACACACACAAACACACACACACACACACACATACACACAGCTCTTAAATGATTGACTACAGTAATAATCTGATGTAAAAGCCTTGCACAATAGCCATTGATCATTCAGTCAGCACTTTTAGACTTTCTGTCTAAAATGCCATTAAAAAAGAATGAGCAACTGAGATGATTTCACATCGCCATGCTTAATTTGTCAAGTTCTGTTCGAAATAAATTCAATAAGTTTAATAAAAATGAGAGATTCATCGATGCATTCATTGATGAGATTCGAATCCTGACGACCCGAGTCGCTCTCACCTACACAGCTCTGCAGACAGGTTATTTAATGCCCTTTAAATTGGTGTTTGGAGAATTGAAACCAGGGACGGTTACGTGTTATCGGGTATGATATTAATAATGCATTGTAAATCGTGCTTTTTCGTTTGCTTCGGCCGTATTTGATATAAAAAAAGCAGAGACTTCATGCTCAAAAGTAAAGACAATACGAGATTCAAAGAAAAGTTGTGCATTTATGTCCCATTTGGCATTTTCATGAAACTTCAGATCTTATTTATTCATTTGAAGAACAGACACTAGATAGACAAAAGTATTGGGACCCTTTTCCAGGCATATGTGGTACCAAAAAATGTTATTTACATTTATGGCATTTAGCAGACGACCTTATCCAGAGCGACTTACAGTAGCAGTAGCAGCTTGGTGGCGCTTGGATTTGAACCTGGATTTGAACCTATGACCTCCCGATCCAGAGGAGCCTTTACCACCAGGCTACCGACCTCCTGCCTCCAACTACCTTATCATATAGTAGGAGGCACATAGTATAGGATTCCTTTGAATGTGATACTAAATTGTTCCTTCACTTTTGACCCAATCGTGAGTGACAATGCCCCTGTGTAGAAAGCAAGCACCATGAAGATATGGTTTGCATGGGTTGGAGTGAATGATCTGCTATAGAGCTCTAAACCTCAACCCTATTGAACACCAATGGGGTGAATTGAAACGCTGACTTCAAGGTCCTGATGGTTGCTTTTGTATGTATTTTTGCAAATCAGTGAGCTTCATAAAGGCACTTTATTATTATTTATGTGTAAAAAAAAAATAGTAGTATGATTGATAAAAGTATTACCTACCCACACACCTGGGCAGGGCTGCACTCCAGACACGCCTGCCTCCTCCCAAACACGTGATCTTGCTCTCGCCTTCTAGCCGGTAGCCCGGGAAGCAGGAGAACACTAACGAGTCCCCTACGCCAAACTGGAAGCCCACCCTCCTGCTGTAAGCCGGCACGCCGGGATCATCACACGGCTCCAGGTCGTACTCTGGAAGCGTATTACATGGCATTATGAATGAAATGAACACTGAACTCATACTACAATCTATCAACATCAACAGGAAGTAGTTCATTCAATCAGGAACATCACTTGACTAAAACAAATTGGGTAAAATATTTTCTTCGTACACTGTTTTGTGTTCTAAAGCACTTTTGAGAAACAAACAGAGTTCACTGTGAGTGCTTTCGCTTGCCAGGAATCCGATAAAGTAAGGTCTGGCTCTCATACCTGAGAAAGTGATGTTGAAACCCTCATAAGACATGGAGAAGTCAGAGATGAAGCGGATTTGGGCACTGAAGTTTCCAAAAAGGCCTGCTTTGATAGAGGGAGGCAGGACGGAGCCTGTGAGTCGAGCCACTGGTTCATTGAGGCTACCGTCCTCCATGATGATCAAGTAATCGTGAGAGTCCTCCAGGTGGAATGTGTGAAACACCAGCTGTACTCCTGCAATAAAATACATAAAGAAACAAACATAAATAACAAAAATAATAATAATAATAATAAAATGTATATCATACTGCCTCTGAAAGTAGGCGAAGTAATGAAAGGGAGAGGAATAATTTAGATCACATAAGATGATGTCTGATGTTGACTGAAACATGGCAAACTGAAGCTCTTGACACAAATCTGAACGGTTTTACGCACTGTGCTGCTCCCACTTGATTACCTGATTATATAATCATACAAATGAGCAGCTATACAGAGACATATACACTGATCAGGCATAACATTATGACATTATAAGATTATGAGCGGTGAAGTGAAGAACACTGATTATCTTCTAATCATGGCACCTGTTAGTGGGTGGAAAAATTTATTAGGCAGTAAGTGAACATTTTGTCCCCAAAGTTGATGTTAGAAGCAGGAAAAATGGGCGAGTGCAAGGATTTGAGCGAATTTAAGCGGCAAATTGTGACGTCTAGACGTCTGGGTCAGAGCATCTCCAAAACTTGTGGGATGTTCCTGGTCTGCAGTGGTCCGAATCTATCAAAAGTGCTCCAAGGAAGGAACAGTGGTGAACCGGCGACATTGTCGTGGGTGGCCGAGGCTCATTAGTGCACGTGGGGAGCGAAGGCTGGTCCGTGTGGTTCCGAATCAACAGACAATATGATGTAGCTCAAACTGCTAAAGAACTTCATGCTGTTAATGATCAATGGGTCACGACTGCCAGCATAAGGGGGACCAACACAATATTAGGCAGGTGGTTTTAATGTTATGCTGATCTGGAAGAATTTTTGATTAATGAAAGCTTTACAGTACATGTGCCATTAATGTCAGACTGTGAACTTTGTGAAGTTCAGCTAAACACATCCTGTATGCTTCATGCATCAGTCAAACAAAAGTTTCTCACACATATATTAATAAACTTTATCATTATGGGTAGTGCTTAACATTAAGTGTTAAACTTGTGGCTGGGTTTGTTTGTTGTTTTATAACAATCTTTCACATTATTTGGAAGACATGTCTCATTAAGCTGTAGGAAAGAACATTATGCATAGTCTCTGTCCCAATCCATCCTGCTCACCCTTCACTACATTACACTCTTACACACTCACTTTACCACACTCACATTCAGCTAAAGTCTAGTTCCTGTTTTCACTCACTATTTTCCAATAACTCTAAATGGATGGAGGATGGAGGATCAGTGGAGCAGTGCTGGAGGATGGAGAGCTGTGTGGGGCAACGGTGAAGGATTGAGATCACTTGGAGCAGTGGTAGAGGATGAAGGGATCAGTGGAGCAGTGGTAGAGGATGGAGGGATCAGTGAAGCAGTGGTAGAAGATGGAGGGATCAGTGGAGCAGCGGTAGAGGATGGAGAAATCAGTGGAGCAGTGGTAGAGGATGGAGGGTTCAGTGGAGCAGTGGTAGAGGATGGAGGGATCAGTGGAGCAGTGGTAGAGGATGGAGGGATCAGTGGAGCAGCGGTAGAGGATGGAGGGATCGGTGGAGCAGTGGTAGAGGATGGAGGGATCGGTGGAGCAGCGGTAGAGGATGGAGGGATCAGTCAAGCAGCGGTAGAGGATGGAGGGATCGGTGGAGCAGCGGTAGAGGATGGAGGGATCGGTGAAGCAGTGGTGGAGGATGCAGGGATCGGTGGAGCAGTGGTGGAGGATGCAGGGATCAGTGGAGCAGTGGTAGAGGATGGAGGGATCGGTGGAGCAGCGGTAGAGGATGGAGGGATCGGTGGAGCAGTGGTAGAGGATGGAGGGATCGGTGGAGCAGCGGTAGAGGATGGAGGGATCGGTGAAGCAGTGGTAGAGGATGGAGGGATCGGTGGAGCAGTGGTAGAGGATGGAGGGATCGGTGAAGCAGTGGTAGAGGATGGAGGGATCGGTGGAGCAGTGGTAGAGGATG
>JAAIIK010000090.1:1859386-1875302 GCA_014706435.1 Silurus glanis | reverse complement strand
GAGCAGTGGTAGAGGATGGAGGGATCGGTGGAGCAGTGGTAGAGGATAGAGGGATCAGTGGAGCAGTGGCAGAGGGATCAGTGGAGCAGTGGTAGAGGATAGAGGGATCAGTGGAGCAGTGGTAGAGGGATCAGTGAAGCAGTGGTGGAAGATGGAGGGATCAGTGGAGAAGTGGTAGAGGATGAAGAAATTAGTGGCCAGTGGAATGGGTGTAGGAATGGGATGAGGTGCGGGAGAACTTCAAAATTCGCTCAGTATTGTCTGAATTATCCTTCAACATGCTTTGACTTTGATTCTGCCTGCTGATTTAGATGTTAATAAACATGTTTCATCACTATTGAGACTCAATAAAATAGGGTTCAATGTTGCATGTGGTGTTTTTGTGGGCTGATTTCCGATCTTTTAGTGCACTCGTTTGCTCTAATACAACTTTCCAATGCATGTTAATATGAGGCATAAAGCGGCCATTAAAGATGTTACCAAGAGTAATTTGCAGTTAATTGTAGCAAAGAGGGTCTAATTGTATCTAAAATTATCATCCCTTTCAATTCATTCAGTCATGGAGCTGTAAAAACATTCTCTTCTGTACTTACCTTTGCCATGAGAGACATCTATGGTCCATGTGCAGTTCAGAGAGTTTGGGTAGAAATCTGGAAAGCCAGGAGAGAGAATTGTTCCGGTTTTCCCATAGACGTAACCACCACATAAAGCTGTAAGGAAGGGAGCGAAAGCACACATATGGTGTTTGATTAGTAAAGTTCCAGCCTTGATTTATCTTATTTTTTGTAATAAAGGGCTCCCCCTCAATCTGCTAACACCTGGAGTATGTGACGCCGAGCCTCCTTCGGCTAATTATTCATCTGCGTCCTTGTATATCAATTTAGTTTTCTTGCTAACAATAACAGCATGCAATACAATGATAATTAAGCCCATGGACCACCTTGTAAAATTGGATTTGATTAGTATTCTGACTGGGTGGAAAAAAATTACCAGAAGAAGTAGTGACGTTAAAAAACAAACAAGAAACCAAGGAGGATTAGATATGGAAATCTGGGTCAGACTCAGTAAACTATTCCTCGGTGCCTGAGAATCTAATATGCACTTTATAAATTCCATAAACAAACTTCTAACTCCTTTCCTAAGTTACATATAAAGAAAATGTCGATGACGATGAGAGGAGAAAAAAAAAAGTCTTTTAGAAATGAAAAATTATTTAGCGAACTGGAAAACAGATGTGGAACTAAGCTCAATAATCTCACAAAGGTCTCATTTCTGGTTCTTAATAGAGCAAAACTATTTTGCTTGCTAGGGTATTAGATTTTTTGACACATTTACAGTAAAAACATAGGTTTATTGTAAATGGATATGGAAATAGCATGCCATTTTATAAACCATAGTATGCAGCTCTTGAGGCTATAGTGATGCTAGTGATTAAATGAAGCCTGCGTTGTGTGCGTGTTATTATTTCCGCCTTGGGCCACAATGAACGCTGAATCTACATGTACATTTTTTCCCCCACTGTGAGACAAATAAGGTACAAGTAATGGCACAGTGCCCGTCTACAGTACATGGGCTTGGAGCACGCCGTCAAACAAAGCTTTCTGTAATATTAGCTTGAGACGAAATGCTCAAAAGTTTAAAACCACCGCTTCAAGGGGTTTGAATAAGAGTTTTCAATCCAATTAAATCTATTTTGTTTCGCGAATACATCTATATTACGGATGTAACCAAATACATTATCCGGACTGAACAGAGAATGTGTGCAAAAGGAATACAAATAGAGATATGAATAGTTTGGATCTGGGGACTTGGATCCCGCAGGACAAAACATACCCCAAAAAAAAAAGCCATTTTGAACACAAGGTCTTTACTTTTATGTGGCGGTTGAAAGCAGAGCTTGCGGGCAGGTTTGCAACAGGTTTCTGCAACATTTTTATCCAAACTTTACTTCAAAAACACGAATAATAAGACTTGAAACTAGTCCACAAGTTCACTCATCTTCACTTAGATTGACCATGAAAACCGAAACGAAATGTATTTTTTATTTAATTTGTTGTAAAGTATCAGCTTCTTAACTTCATTGCCCATATTTCATATCACTCTTGATTGTTCTCCATTGTTAGGAAAAGCACATTCTTCTCAGAACAACATGCATCATCAAAATAAAATGTCCTGGAAATTTAAGGTAAATGATAACCGAAGTAATTAATAAGTAATAATAAGTTGTCAACTAAAAAACTTGACTTTTCCAGCCATATGTGGTTCTTCCCCAAACTGTTTCCACAAAGTTGACACAATTGTATAGGACGTCTCTAAATGTGTTAGCATTACCAAACCTGTTCCAGCATGACGATGCCCTTGTGCACAAATCCAGCTCTATAAAAATATGATTTACACTGGTTTGAGTGGAAAATCCCCTGCTAAAAACCAGTGCACCCCCAGGCCTCCTCACCTCCCCCACATCAGTACCTGACCTTACTAACACCCTTGTGGAAGAATCTAGTAAAACATCTTCCCAGAAGAGTGGAGATGATTATAAGACCAAACGAGGAGTAAATGTGGGATGTTCGAAAAGTACATTGGAGTCTTATGGTCCTGTCCATAAGATTCCAGCTTCTGTCTGTAAATATATAGAACGGATAAAGTATTTATTAATATAGATGTGAGGGATTTATACTTCAGTAACAATCAATCCTAATGCCAATCTAAACAGTATTCGCTCTCAAGTTCTGTGTAACAATAATTGATGTTTTCTCGATTGAAGCGGACTGTTTCATAAACCCATAAAACTACTGGTGCGAGTGAAGCGCTTCTTATCTAACAGCACAGCGCAATCTTACGAAGTAATCCAAAATAAATTTAAATACCCCTCACCACAAAATCTTAAGAATGACAAACCAAAGAAAGACCTGACATAACAAACATCAATAAATAGCTGGACGTGGTATAAACATATATTTCTGACTCCCAGCACAGGTATGAATGTTTATCCCATCTATAATGAACATCAGGCTCGGATGAAAGTGCATCAGACCAAAGCGCATTCCATTAGGTGGGAAAGGCACAGGGGTGATAAGACGCAGGTAGAGGAGACACGTGGAAATTGTGAATGAAACGAGCTGTGTGCTTTGATTAGGTTTACTGGAAAAAAACATTTTGTTTAACCAACGGCTTCTCCTTTAAATTTTACTCACCATAATATTATCTGTAGAACTTTAATAATCAAAAGAAAATGTTTGACTTGACTGCTTAATGCCTCCTTGTGCTGATAAACAAGGGCCACAAAATAGTGACGGGGCAGAAGATAAAGACGGGATGAGAGAGAATTTCTCAACGAGTCATCTTATTAGAGTCGTCCATCTCACTCAGGAAACATCCCCGTAGTCGTTTTACTACCTGTTACTCATCATTTAACTCATTACGACAAGCAATAATAATGCGTTAGCAAGTCTGCCTTGTTTATCAGCGGTGTCTGTGTTCTTTCGAAGATTCTTGGGGTTTACAATATGTGTAGTTAATATTATTATCCAAATTGCACACGGATTTATTAAGAAGTTAACGAGAGATACGGAAGCTATGGGGTGGAGTTTGAACTCAGTTCTGAATCTGAACTTAAGAGCGTTTTTCTTGCACAAGAAGCAGCATTAAATCCAGCGCCACAGCACCAACAGTTTGATGTAACCACAGCATTTATCATCCCTTTAAAGTAAACAAAAAGGTTCCCCCCCACACACACATACACACACAGAGGACATTGGTGCAGACAGAATCTTAAATCAGAACGATTGCTCATGTAAACTTTAAATTGAGCTGCAGGTGCGGTAGATCAGTGCTTGGCAGGGGCTCGTGAAGATACACAAACAGATCGGCACTATTTTATCGTTCGGCAAACAAAAATTAAAAGTGTGATCCCAGCCTACATCCTGCCAGGCACAGTACAAATTTCATAACCCCGATTTGTTATCTTGTGGCTTGTGTTAAATTGTGTGCACTGATAACTGATTAAAAAAAGGAAAAAAAAAAAAAAAACGTGCTGGATCAAGTGCTATTCTAAGCTCGTGAATAATGAGCATGATGGAAGCAATAATGCAGCTATTATTGTGAAAACAGTGATGCATCAGTAATGCGCTAGGCTCCTTGCAGATTCTTATGTCAATGATTGGCATTTTTGTTACTCATATATCACTGAGCATTTATAATTTGTTTTATTTGATATACAAAAAAATAAAAAATCCCTTCTTTGGTTTTTTCTATCCCAAATTTATTCCTTTTATTTTTTTTTTTTTAAAGCAGATGCTGTTGAAAAAACAAGTTAAGAAAAGCAATCTACAGGCAGGTAAATACACGATCTGAGTGCTGCATCCAGAAAACGAGTTTATCTCTGTGTCTGAACGGTAAATACATGCTGATTTCCACACATAAAAATACTGATGTAACTCTTAATACGCTTTATTTCATTGCACCCTTTCCTAATTTCCGAATTGGTTCCCCCGAATTTTCATGCTTTTTTTTGTACGCTTTTTAAAAAATGTTTTATACGTTATACTCGGAGAGTGGAGTTACCATCACAGCTGGGCAGAGCATGGTTCCACTGATGGTTCCTTTCACAGACAATGGGCTCATCATCGCTCAGAGTGTAGCCCTTATCACAGCTGAAAGTCACCTGGGAGCCGATGGCGAAGCTATCACCGTGCCTCTTGCCATTTACAGGAATCCCAGGATCCAAGCATGAGTCACTTTCCATCATGATACCTGCAAAAAAAGTTGAGAACTGTTTAATTCTACCTCTGGCGCCCAAAGCTGAACAGAAGAGAGGTGTCAGAAACAATACATTCTGTATCAGTCCTCTGTGGTTCGCTCCTCATAAGATCTCTGTATTGCTTTCTTACTCTCATTACAGTTTAAAACATTTAGTAGCCTTTCATTTTTGATCACCTGGTGTTAAACCCTGATCCAACATGAAAAACAATGAAAGGCGAAGAAACGATTAAAAGGTAATAGAATAAAAACAGCTCTTTTCACTTATATTTACCGTAATTTCCGGACTATAAAGCGCACCCAAATATAAGCCGCACCCACTGAATTTGACAATTTTATTTTGAACATAAATACGCCGCACCTGTCTATAAGCCGCAGGTGTCTACACTGAAACTAATGAACTTTACACAGGCTTTAATGAAAGACAGTGTCTGTTACACGGCTTGTATCTAAACAGTAGCCTACCAAGAAAGTCATTGTTCACTGTCTTCCTCCTTCCTTTCACAACTATTTCTCTTTTTTTGGCATCGCCGTGCATTTAAAAATCACCATCGGTGAAGCTTTTCTCCCGATGCCGTGCAGCTCAGAACACAGGTGAAGTGCGTTTTTTCATGCCCGGTTGTTTTCAGCGTGACGAATGATTCGTATTTCCTGTAGACAGTCCGAGTGAGCGGCAGATCAAACGTCAGAGGAACATCATCCATATTTATGATGTGGTGCGGCCCGATTCAGTGGGAGCGCATCTGATTTAATATAAAGAATTTCATTGGTTCACCTGAACCCGTTTGGCAATTCCATTGGTCTAATGTTATGGGGCTCAGTTTTTTGGCTTGAAGCTTGTGAAACCGGGAAAAACCCAGGAAAAATCCATAAATTAGCCGCTTCGTTGTTTAAGCCGCGGGGTTCAAAGCGTGGGAAAAAAGTAGCGGCTTATAGTCCGGAAAATACGGTACATAGAGAGCCAACGTTGTGCCTATTGACCTGCTTGTACACCTTCATCTTTAATTTTCTTCACCCGTTTTTTTCTTTACTGGTTATTATTTGTTCAGTGTTTAATATTGAATATTTGCTGTAGATTGGCTGTAGTGTGTATGTAGCCTCACTTAAGAATTTCATTGCACTGACATCTGTACATATGACAGATAAAACTAGTGTAAATCTCTGTGTATTTGAAACAGTGTTCCATCTCACATGCACATTAATAAGTTCTGTCTGAGACGAGTTTTTTAGAGATATGAGCTTGACGTGTTGACGAAACAGTAACAATAGAAAGTATACAGATCTGAAAAATGACGCCGGCTCAGGGCGACTCCAAAATAATAGGTCTCGTGGGATGTTCTAGATGATGTTCTGCTGGGAAAAAAACGTGGCTCTTGGCTTTTATGAGGATGTTACTTTAACTACTACAATGGCATTCCCAAAACGCAGCGTCCGCTTTCAGCAGGATTGTTCAGGAATGGTTTGAGGAACATGATAAAGTGTTTAGGGTGTTGTCTCAGCCTCCAATTTCCCCAGATCTCAAGCTGTATTTGAGGGACATACTGGACAAGCGAGACTGATCCATGGAGGCCTCGGCTTACAACTTACAGGACTTAAAAGACTGAAGTATGGTAGATGATCTAATATTGATATGATAAATTATGTTACAAAACTCTTTTCTGAGATGTTTCAATATTTTTATAATAATTAAGAGACTGACTTTATGCTAAAATATTTTACTTAATATTTAAAAAAAAATGGTGCAGATTTTTCAGTGTTAGATGTTGAATTGTCCCTTAATTACGATCATTTGAAATTAGTTTCTCAAATAAAACAATGTAACAATGGATTAGTTGCCGTTTCTTAGCAAACCGCGATACCTACCATGTATTGCAGGAACATCTTTGAGAATAATGAAATGATATTTTCGTCATATCGCTCGGTATTCGCTAAAGCTACCTCAGAAAATGTACATCTTCATGCCTTGAAGATAACCGTAACAGCATTTTCTCCTCTCACAGCTTCTAAACAGATTTGAGTAGCGGTTGATAAGTAGCAGTTGCCTGAATAAAAATCTACCGGGTCCAATATGTCGCATTGGAGATTCACAGTTATATAAAGCATGCTGTCAGAAAGTGTTCATTGTGAGCTATGAATCTATTTTTAAGCGAATCTGGCCATCACGTACTGTAGCCCTCTCCACTTTCCACCATGGTCTTTTATATCGTTCTCTCTCTATCCTTGTGTAGTCAATAAAATAATAATTGTGACATTCGAAAATTTAAGGTTTACCTAAATCACCTTCTTTTGTTTTTTTGTTTTTGTTGGTTTGTTTTTAAGTTTGACTTTACAATGATTGGCAAAATGTTAAAATATATATATATACACACACACACTCACACAAATTTTACAGAAATGTTTCTAGTCATTTAGTAAACAGAGCATTTTCACTTGAAGATAATGTCCTGGCGCTTGATTTATAACATGGCTCACTTGAATGGAAACTGATTATTAAAATTTAATCATGCTGTAAACCTCTAAACATCCTCTTGACTATTCGACTCTGCAGGAGAGTTAATAATTCAGTAAGGTTAGTGATCTCTCACAGTTATCTCCTGCCACCTGCTATTATTATTGGTCATGCTATACCAATACTGATTTTACTGTGGGGAGAAAACTTCTCATTTGCCCTTGGAGAGGTTTAAATAACTGGAATGAAGCCCAAAACTCTTTTGTAAGTAAGAAAAGAACCACGAATGCAGAAGCACAAACCTTTCGGGAAAAGACATAAAGAAGAAACCTCTCCTTTACCTACTGTAAAGTGCACTTAGCGTGTTGTACGTGAGCCAACGGCTTTTATAACCCATCTTGTATGCTGCATGTGGACTTGAGGCAATGCCTCTTTGGCTTACTCACTCTCATAGCGGATCTGGAAGCCCTCGCTGGAGCGACTGTTGTCAGTGGCGAACAGGAGGTACATGGAGCTTCCAGTGCTGATGAGGAAGTGGGGAGCCTGAGTGCCATGGTACTCGCCAATCAGAGGGGACGAATTGGAAGGACCATCCCGAACCTCCAGCGTATCGTAATTAACCTCTGTCTGAAACCTGAACGCGAGAAGATTGTCTGGTTACGGCCCCGATCGTTAGAGGAATTACACTAATGAGACAGATTAGCTGTGAAAGATAATGGACAAAATTGTGTGAGAATGAAGACTGTGTAAAACAGTAGACTACAGGATGACTGCACAGATGGTGGTACGTCCCAAAAGACTTATAACATGTTTTTGCAATGACATCTTTTTTTACATTCACATTTATTAAAATGTTCTGCTTGCTGTTGAACTGATGCTGAACTGTATGTTGGTGATAAGTAGACGCCATCAAGCGCCAATCAAAACAACAGTTACGTTTTTATCCACCGATTTCGCAAAATGTAGTTGAGTAAAAAGTCAAATATTTGACTTTCGAATGTTGTGAAGTCAAAGTCTCCCCAAATAGAAATACTTCAGTAAAGTAGAGATACGTGAAAAACGTAACTTTACTGCCCACCACTGATGATTTTAACAGCCATACTGGAGCAATATTTCTGATCGCATATGTAAAAGATATTAAAGTACTGTAGCAGGGAATCAAGACCTGTCAAAAGAAATCTTGATTGCATGATCCTTCCTAGCTTCGATCACCCATTCACAGTTCATAGAGTCTTTGTAGTAGCCAGGCCAGCCGGGGGAGAGCAGAACTCCTGCTGGAGCAGTTAAATGTCCACCACAAGGAGCTTGTAGAAATAGAAGTAGAAAATAATTAGATCACTGGACATGCCATTGGAACATTTCATTCTCTTTTACACCCAGGTGAGAATAAGGCCTACCTTCACAACGGGGAACAGCAGCATTCCATACCACATTACCATCCTGGATGATGCAAGTGATGGATTCTGAGCCGTGCGTTTTGATGAAACCTTCATCGCACGTGAAGAGGACCGAGCTTCCCAGTAAGAAGTGCTCTCCGAAGCGCTGGCCATTAATGGGGATGCCTGGGTCATGACATTCATTCTGGCCAAAGGCTGGAGTAGGAAGATAAAAGCGAAAATCAATGTCTTTGTCATAAAAGCTGAATCTCAAACTACGCAATGCAGGTCAAATCAGATCTTTTGGTTGAAACGGTAGACGGGAAAAAAGGAAGCGTCTGCTCCATATGCATAAACTCCTGATTGTAGTGACCTACTTTCCTTATCTGCAAAATATATGTTTTTTTTTTAACCAAAATCTCAAGTCGGAGGACAAAAGACCTGACTTTGTGTTAGAGTGTGTTTCCAATTTTCTCCTACAGCCAAAGTTGCCTGGTGCTCTAAGTAGCACATGGGCATCACGGGGTGTTTATAGATATTTCAATAATTTGCTATGTGCGAAATCTATAGATTCTGTTCGAAGCCATTTCTTTTCCAACCCTTAGTTAGAGAGGAACATCTTCCTTGTGATGGGTAGACAGCTAAAATATGGGAACCAATGGCCTTGGAACAAAGCTCACAACCTAGCAGCCTCACTGTTCCACAATATGACATCACGTCCTGCCTGAGATGTTTCAGGTTCCATCAATAATAGGCTCCACTGGTGAGACATCAAACCACAGAAATTCCAACACTGACATCTCACAATCAACAGTCACACAATCAGGCACCACAGAGATGTCTGCGGGGACACGCGCACACACACACACACACACACACACAGAGTAAAAAAAAATCCATTAACATTTGGGTATGCTTCGAGTTCTCTTCTCCCCATAGAAGGAAAAAAATCACAAATAAATCAATACAAAATAATTCCTCCTGATCCTGACATTTCTCTTTTGATTCTTTGATTGATTTTCCTACAGTAAATATAACACATCAATTCAGATGGGAAATACAGTATAAAATACGTGTACATATAAATATATTTACTTCGGTGCATCGGCATAAAAGTTAACAACGTGATGCGTCGATTTGAAAAAGTGTGCATCGGACACGGCATTCGTATGGTGATGCATAATTTTTTACATATTTGCATTGGTAAAAAATGATATATTTATATATAATTATTAGTAGATGCACTATACTTTTATTACTTAGAAAGCGACTAATAATTTGTGACCAATATTTTATACGTAGATTGATTTCTACTCGCTTTGCTTTGCTGCTACGTGAAGATGATGTAATAAACCACTTCTTAGTAGAGACGCTTCCTGAAATTCACATAGAATGCAGATTAACATGGCAGAGGCAGAGCTGCATCTTCCTGGGTCTGGATTATGCATCGTAATAGTGGTGAATCTTATCGTATTGCATCGGTAGCTGCTTCATATGTATCTTTAATATAATATATATTCTTTTTATATATATATATATATATATATATATATATATATATATATATATATGTATATATATATATATATATATATGTATATATATATATATATAAAGAAAGTGTTAGGCAGTCATTTTTTTTAGGTAAGCATTATTTATGGCACTGTAAATATAAACGTGAAATATTTCAAAAGGGACCTTGCCAAAGATTTTACGGTTTGTCAAAAATAACGGGCTAAGTGTTAATTAAAGCGCACACTAAAGCGCTAATTTGAAGAAAAAAAAAACTTTTGCACAGTAAATGACAAAAAAAAAATTGGAAATGCATAGTAAAAAGCTCAATTATAGTACGTATGTTACTATTTTAAGCAGAATAATTGAACGTTTTCTATGTATTTTGCATGTTAAAATTGTTTCATAAAGAAAGACAAATCAAGGACACTTCAGAGAAGAGTTTCTTCCACCAAACAATATGAAATAATTACCACCTATGGGGAATTAGACATTACTGCCATCTCCCTGTGATTTACTAAGAAAAAAGGTCATTTTTAATAGACAAAGTTGGTAATAAAATAAAGTGTTTACTTGTGTAGGTGATGTTGAAGCCCTTTCCGGTGTTGGAGTGATCCGACTGAAACTCGAGGCGCATGATGTTGCCATTACTGGCGATCTGCGAGGGCACGTCCTTCCCAGAGAACGTGCCGAAAGTGGTGGGCTCGGGCATCCCGTCATCCTTTACAATGAGATAGTCAAACTGAGGTTCGACGTCAAAGTCGCTGAAAATGAGATGGATCCGACTGCCCGCCTCGGCTATGATGAGCCACACGCAGTTCATGTTGTTGCCGTACTCTTCGGGGTAGTTGGGGGAGAGGATGATGCCCGACGGCGCAGTGAAATTGAAGAAGCAGGAGACTGCAGAGGGGAAGGAAAGAAATAAGAATAACCAGCCATGCCGTTCCATTATTCCACTTGCAAGGTGAAATGTCTATTTTTATTCCTGAAGCATTGATGAGGAATTTATTTGGTAGCTTTTTTTGCATTCCACCGAAAAATTGTATAACAGCAAAAAAAATTCAGTCCACCTCGAACGTTAATTTATTTTATTTTTTGCTTTAATATTAATGTGATCTTCAATGAAGCTCAAAATACATTTTTAAAGTTGAATTTGTTTTAGATCACATTCCTTTTACCGGAGCAACAAAGTTTCGTAAATTTCTTTAATTTAATTTACCTACGATCCCATTTGACGACCCGATTGATCGCCACCTAATGAACACGATGCAGCAGCACTTTCGTCCTTTAGTCTGTCTAGCCCTCTCGTCTGTACGCTCTGCTCAGACATCGCAACTTTCATGCAAATACCGCCGTCAATTTTGTCGCATTGTACCTCGCTAACTAGCCGACTGGATGTTCTGCTGCAACTCCATTTCATTATTTTGCTGCGAACTTGAGTCCAATATTTCCTGTGCTCGCGCATGTGTTTTTGGCTTATGTCAATTAAAGCAAGAGGATAAACTCTTGCGCTTTTGTAATGGTTTTATCCATTGCCCTTAATACTTAAGATGTTTACTGAGATAAACACCAGGGCAACTACATTTGCAATGTTCCAGTGTAAAAATCAGTGCACCACATAACCGCTAAACCCCTCAGGAATAATGAAACTACACAAAAAAACAACTAATTAATGACTAAAACCACAAATATGTCAATTTAAACATATTAAAATGTGCCTCTGGGTGGACTTTTGACTTGAACCTAGAGCAGGATTTGACACAAAATGACTCAAGTGGTCTAAGCTTTGGCTGAGGCCCAAAAGGCAACAGACAATAACAAAATGATTAATTCACAAGGTGCCTGCCCAAACTACAAAGCGCTTCCGACACGGGGGGGAGGGGGGGAAATGATCCTACAATAAACATGTCGTCAACATAACTATGAGCTGGCGGCGTTCTTCCTGTAAAAAACATGGCATGGCAAAACAAATGAGGTTATAATAGATCACGGAAAGTGTCTGCTTGGAAACGGCAGCCAAAAGCGCTGCTGTCCGGATTGACGTCTCTCCTGTGCAGTGCGTTCATCATTCTGAAAGGCAGAGTGTTATTTATAGCTGCACATTTTGGAAGACGACTTACAGACGCAGCTGGGTTTGTTTCCAGACCACTGGTTGTTTTGTTGGCATGATATAGCCCTCTCTCCGACCAGCTCGAAGGCAGCCTGACACTCAAAGGTCAGCACGTCGCCATGCAAAAAACTCTCTCCCTTGCGTTTGCCGTAGGCTGGGACTCCCGGGTCTCCACAACTTCCTTTGTCAATCTCTATAAGGAAAGAGGAAGAAGAATTTTCCGAATTACAAGCACTCGAGAGGCACTTGACATTATGACCTACATAATTCAAGTAATGAATTAGAAAATAAATACAAATAATACAGAATTGCAATGGTGTCTGCACCAAAATATTCAAGCCCCTAAAAACAGCATCTACCAGAAGATCAACCTGTAGAGAAGAATAAACTTTAAAATCAGGACAAAATTCAGTGCTGGACCAAAATCAAGGAAAATAATGTTCTGAACTAAAGACAGAAGACCACATGTGCAAACCTAAGGATTTAAAGTAAATTGAAATGGTCTTTACAGAAGAGTGTTTGTCTTCTAGACACTAGACAAACACACCTTGCTAGAGAGGAATTCTCTTGACCCCTTATAGTGCATGTACAAGAAAAAAGTATCATAATTTCCGGACTATAAAGCGCACCCATATATAAGCCGCACTCACTGAATTTCACAAAGATTTTTATTTTGAACATAAATAAGCCGCACCTGTCTATAAGCCGCAGGTGTCTACACAAACTAATGAACTTCACACAGGCTTTAACGAAAGACAGTGTCTGTTACACAGTGTAACGGGTGAAATATGTTGTGGCTCCTTTAAGAGCAGAGTGGTAATTTGGGAATAGCCTGCCGCCGCATTTTTCCGCTATTACTGCATGTGTGCAAGACCGAGGAATATGTCCTTATTATTTTCTGATGCTCATTTCTACGTTTCTTTGACTAACCCGTAACGCTGTTGCCAAGAAAAATAAAAAAGCACGAGTTTTGGAAACCTGTCTGTGTTTATATGATTTCTGTTGTAACTGGAGTTAGCGAGCTCTCCCTTCACCCTGACTCAACGCGTTACAACGGCTTGTATCTAAACAGTAGCCTACCAAGAAAGTCATTGTTCACTGTCTTCCTCCTTCCTTTCACAACTATTTCTCTCGGGAGTTTACCTTTTTTCATCGTCGTGCGTAAAAAAAAAAAACGTTTCTTTCTCCCGATGCCGTGCAGCTCAGAACACAGGTGAAGTGCGTTTTTTCGTTTCCGTTCCGAAATGTCATTGGTCTAATGTTATGTTGCTCAGTTTTTTGGCTTGAAGTTTGTGAAACCGGGAAAAACCCAGGAAAAATTCATAAATAAGCCGTTTCGTTGTTTAAGCCGCGGGGTTCAAAACGTGGGAAAAAAGTAACGGCTTATAGTCCGAAAAATACGGTAGTAACTCTTTACCTGAAATTCAAATATAAACAGATCCTGGTTAAACAGGACCATTTAAACATTATGAATTAAGTGGTTGAGTATATTAAACAACATGCTGCATTTCTGACGATTACAGATCTTTCCTCATCAAAAAAATACTTTGCGAACTGGGTGAATAATGGCCTTCAGCAAAGATGTGGACGGCGCACAGAGACAGTGAGACAAAATGTGAAAGTGAAAAATTGCCCTGCTTCCACACACCATCTTTCATTTCCATACGCTGGTGTGGATGCTTTTTTTATTCTTTTTTTTTATTCCTTCTTAGATTCATTAATTCATTTGGTGCATGAATAAATAATGTCGTGTAGTGTTTTGAGTTTCAAACACTTCACTGACACAGCTAGCCTGTAATCTAGAAAGTCTTTCTCCATAAGGTGTTAAGCACAATTAAAATAGCTTTGAAGCCGCCAGGGGCAATTAGCGGTCAGATTTACAAAGGCACCGGGTCTATCAGCTTCAAATTAAACCCATGCTGATCTTATGATTGAGAAGCCATTGGCTAAGTGTGCAAATTAGCCTAAATGTTTGCCAGGTTGGAAATGTTTTTTTATCTGACCAAAAAACAGGGAGCAATAAATGCATACTTTCAGCAAGCGGTGTTAAATCATAACGATTGCTAATTCAATTGACCAATAATAATAATTAATATGTTTATTTGGTTAAAATTCTATCTGTGCCATTATATACGTCACTTGTGCAATCAAGTATTTTCGACTTTTATTTATTTATTTATTTATTTATTTGTTTGTTTGTTTATTTATTTATTTATTTATTTTAAAAGTTAAATGAATTAATTTTCACTTATAAAACAGCTGAGAGCATGTTACCCCAAAAGCGCATTCATAATTTCACAAATGTAATAAATGTAGCTTTTGTGAAGAGATCTCATTTTTAATATTACATCATCATTAAATGATATAGGTATATATCTGTTGTAGCTTAAACCGTATATCCAAGAGTATACATGCTCCTAATAAACAGCTGTGTATAAATCAGATTAGTGTTTGATAAATCAGTTCAATGTATTTTGTAATTTTTTATATTTAACAAATCAAGTACATAATTTAGCAAAAACAGAGCAATTTACAGTATCATACTGTATAAACTATACAGTATACAGTATATATGTATGTGGCAGGAAGCGCTGGTTTGATAATAGAGCATGCGCTACTAAATTTGCCTGCCGCACGAAATATTTGTACTATTTTGTTGTATCATCGTTAGATCCAAAAATCGTAAGTCAAATCTACCTGTAAAGCAAAAACACAGTATAAGACGTTTTTACCTTCTAAAATCTAAACCTATTCACCTAAACTAAATCTACAGTATGCCTTCATATAACGTAGTGATACAGTACTTCTGGAACTCGGCGTCCAAAACATCATAAGAATTCACAAACCAAGCTGCATAAAAACAAGGGTTGAGTAGAAGAACTCGATTGGTCCGAGTACAACACCCTGACCACAACCCCAATGAACACTGAAATGCCCACTGCTCACTGATCTGCGGCTGAATGATCACAAATCCCCCGCGGTCACGCTCTGAATTCGAGTGGAAATCTTTCCCAGAACACAGAAGAAACAAACCAAAACAGAAAAAAATCCCAGCCTGTCATGTTGCTGAGATACTGGAAAGCCCTTTCTGTCCTAAACACTTTGCCAGTGCAGAACTTATTGACTGTCACAAATATATAATGGAAACTCCTCCTTTAAATGTTACACAAAGCCCACCTAAAAGAAAGCATCGCAATATCAATGGGTTTTCGATCATGCAAATATCCTGCTGTATAAACCCGTATGAATAAGCTGTTGATATAGAAATCATACTGTACCTCCAGATAGAAGGACTACAAAGCGCTGTGGCATAAATAAATCTAACATTATGATGCTATTCGGGGCAATAATGATGCTTTTTGATGAAGCTCGGCTCTGCGTTGTTGATTATATTTTAAAAATGGCCATAATTATCTGATGTGATATGACTGCTGAAAAAAAAATATACATTATAACTGAATTTTATTGAAATAGTAGCAGCCCAATCTATTATAATGACATGAAAATGCAAATATTCATGTACATATTACTGCATATGAATTCTAGGATTAGATGCATCATTTCAGAAAAGGCAAAGGACAGCAGCCAATCATCCCGACTTTACAAAAATCTGAGGGAATATGGAAATGACCAGATGGTTTGAACATCTGTGAAGCTGGGCCCAGTGTGTGTGTGTGTGTGTGTGTGTGTGTGTGTGTGTGTGTGTGTGTG
>JAAIIK010000090.1:1837128-1859376 GCA_014706435.1 Silurus glanis | reverse complement strand
TGTGTGTGTGTGTGTGTGTGTGTGTGTGTGTGTGTGTGTGTGTGTGTATGTGAGACTGCGCCATCTTCTACTCAATTCACTGTTTCAGTTTTATGTGTGCCCTGGTGTTAATTGTTTAGTTCTAGCTCATCTCTTTGCGGTTTACACTCTATCAGACGCCAATAATCCCGAAGTCTCCATCCGGTTCCTTACACAGGACCGCCATATTTGTGAACAGATAATGATGAATTGATTGGCCTCTAAAATTGAATGCCTTTTGAACTTCACTCCTCCTCATTACTTCAGCTCTTGGCTGACACGGGAAGTTAAAAATATCGCCAGCCAAGAATTAAAATAACTTGATACAGTATGTATTTGAGCATAAGAGCTTGAGAGTCTTGAAGCAAAAATGTCCAGCTGATCCTCCCTGGCGAGACTGTTGTCAAATATGGCAACGTGACTAGGAGCACAAGTGTGAAATTGGGTTTACACAAAGTTAATTGGGTTTGTGTCATTGTGCTGTGACTTATCCAGACAGTGAGAATTGCTCGGTTGCGAGGTTACTGTTTTGGGTGAAGAGCAAAGAAGTAACTGGGGAATCGGAATGGAAGGGAGAAAAAAAAAAAATGGTAGGATCACATTTTGCTATTTTTAATACTGTACTCTTTTCTTATTCTACAGTGTAGGATGCATTTTATACATACTTTTTCGAAGTTGCAGCCACTCATTGTAACACTTTCATCAAACACTGACTAAGTATGAGCATCTGAAGCTCTGCGAGAACATGCCGGATTGGTAACCTGGCAAACATTTATAAAAACAGATGCTTTACTGTAATAGCAGGCTTCCGTTAACGCTATTTTCGTATACACCGAAGGCCAGGTAGTGCATTTCATTCGAGCATTTCAAGCATGTCTGCACCACACATATGCTGCTCCATTTGTTTTTAATTTGCACGCTTCTGGCGAAGCTGGCGTGACTCAACTGCGTCGTCGACCAAGCCGTTTTGTGAGGGGATGAAAAAGCTGTAGAAACAAATGCAGGTACAAAAGAACCATACACGTAACATAGGATGGTTCATAAATAACAGTGTTCTCCATGAGGTCTTTCGGTCTTCACGGAATATGTGTGGTGCATTGACCAATTACTATTAATCTGGAATTTATGTTTAGTTCGCTAGCTGCCGTAGATGGAAAAAAGCTTGTGGAAAATTGATTGTAAGATTCATATATGCTTTTTGAACATACCATCTCACATTAGTTCCCATTTGCTTTCCCTCCACTCTTCTGGGAAGATGTTCCACTAGATTTTAAAGTGTGCTTGTGGAGATTTTGCGCTCACATTCATCCCAAAGTTGTTCAATGGGGTTCAGCTCTATAGCAGGAGATCTTCCACTCCAACCCATGTAAAGTATATCTTAATTGAGCTGGCTTTGTGCACAGGGGTATTGTCATGCTAGAACATGTTTGGGTCTCCTAGTTCAAGTGAAGGGAATATTTCATGCTACAGCATCTAAAAGCATCTTAGATAATGGTGTGCCTTTAACTTTCTTGAAACAGTTTGGGAAAGAACCAAAGTCTGGTGTTCCAATTTCTTTGTCCATGCAGTGTTTCAAACACAGATTCAGATTCAGACAGAATGAAACTCAGAAAGAAAGAAAAAAAACCCTTCTGGTTTAAGCCACTCCCACTAAATCCAAGCCTAACATTGTGTTAGTCCTCTTTTGCTGCCAAAACAGTCGTGACCCATTGAGCATTAACAGCATGAACTTCTTCAGCAATTTGAGCTACAGGAGCTCGTCTGTTGGATCGGACCACACGGGCCAACCTTCGCTCTCCACCTGCATCACGACCCTGTCGCCGGTTCATCACTGTTCCTTCTTTGGAGCACTTTTGATAGATAATGATAGACACTGACCACTGCAGACCAGGAACCCATTTTTTCTATTTCAAAAAACAAGATTCCAAGATCATAGCTTTGACTAACCTTCATAAATAGCCTTGAAGCCCTGTGAGCCGATGGTGTCGTCAGACTGGAGATGCAGCCACATCTGGTTACTCAAGCTCACAATCAAATCCGGCACGCTGGAGCCTGTCAGACTGGAATAAAGACGTAAACGCAAATCTTATGACAATAGGATTTTAAATGTTGCATTAGAAAATCATTTTTGGTTTCTTGTGGCAATTGTATTCAGGATTTAGTCTTTTTAACATCAACTGCTGTAAATATGAAAGATCCAAAAGCTTGGTGTGTATTTTGTGGACTTGGTGTAAAGATGGGATCTGAATACGCACACATAAAGCACTCTTCTGGCATCGCCAATCTTTCCTCCATCTCCCACTGTTAACGTGTCGTAGGCTCTTTCAAGGTCAAACTCCTCGAAGGCCAATTTAATGACCTGCAAAAGATCCAAAAACGTGGCAAAAGATATATTACTTGTTACACTGACCAGTCAGTTTAATAGGAACATCTGTACACTATTGTAATAGGAATATTCAAACATCCAGTCACGTGGCAAAGCATATAATCATGATGGTGTTTCAGTTAGAATATGATTTCAGGGAAAGTGGTTGTTGGTTGCCAGATTGGATAGTCTGACTGTTTCTGAGGTGGTTTATCTCCTTTGGTTTTCACACACGGCATCCACGAAGGTTTAAATAAAAGGGTAAAAATTGACAAGAGCAAAAAAAAGGATCCACTGGTCAGAGGAAAAGCGGCAGACAGGTTCAAGCTGACAGAAAGTCTACTTTGATACAAATAACCACTCTTTACGCATGATTTTAATACATTGTGTTGTCACCACCTGATTGGAGCACGAATAAACAGGATTAAAGTAACTGTAGAGTGCATATTCATAGAATAATTGATTTTCAAAACATTTTTTTTTACAAACAAATGGATAAAATAGGACATTAATAATTTTGTTCAAATAAAAAAAACAAGCCACAGAAGTTCTACCGTGTTCGTTGCATGAAAAAAAGAACAAAGCCTGGAGAAAGACAGGCTACGTGAGCATTTGATGTGCGAATTAAAAAGAAAATTACATTTTCGGAAAGATCGCTTCAAGGAGGAACAACACAACACACGAAAAAAAAAAAGGGAAAAAAAAAAGCTTAATTAGGACAGGCCCATTATCAGCATCCTCACATACTCTCAATTGGGCCATTAAAGAGATATTGCTCTCGTTCATATTCCTTCATCTTTTATTATTATTATTATTACTTTTTTTTCATTTGAATGCCTCTTGTGGAGCCATAACCTTAGTAGGTGGAGCAATGTTCTTGAAAGAAGACAGAAAAAAAGTAGTACTCAAACTATCATCAGACTCCCACTTTACAGATTACCAGTTCTTATAATGTCATTTGAGAGAAAGTTGTATGGCACTTATTTTGTTTTGTAGTGATTTTTAAAGCAAAAACAAAATGAGAATTTACATTTTTTTATTGCGTTTTTATTCTCAGTGATACAGGAAGGTGTCTTGCTGATCAATTTATTTGTAACTGAACAGACATAGTCATAAGACTACATCGGATGTGCATCTCCATAACTGAGGCCGCTGCGATTCAAATCTAATAAAGATACATATGAAGCAGCTACTGACGCGATACGATACGATTTCCCCATCAATGTAAAAAATATGATTCTATGCCATTCAAAATGGTACAAATAGTTCGCTTGTATTTCTTTGGTTCAGACAGACAGCAAATCATCAATTTACCTGAGTGCCCTCTGACTTCTAACGCATGGCCCTCCAACAAACAGGCCTTTGTAGTGCAAAAAAGAAAAAGACACAAAGAAATAAACCAGAAGTTCTTTTCCTGTTGTGTCTGCAGGAAGTTACAGCTCTACCTCTGCCATGTTAATCTGTATTCTATGCGACTCTCAGGACACGCCTCGATCTCCGTAGTGTTGTGGAAAATATCGGTCACAAATTATTGGTCGCTTTCTAAATAATAAAAATATAGCGCATCTACTAATATATATATATAAATAAATCCGTGCAAATATGTTAAAAACGATGCGTCACAATATAAATGCCAACTTGTATCCGATGCACACTTTTTAAAATCTATGCATCACTTCGTTAACATCCCTATTATACAATACATGTGTTATTTGCTAACACTAAAAGTAATCTTATGATGGGGCCAGTTATGAAGCTCAGAAGCACCTAATGGGCGATCTGTATAAGATGTCAGTGTTTAAAGCACATTGCTTAGCGAGGCATCAAATGAGAAGTCCAAACTGCAGCTCCTTAAAATGATCCTGTCAGAAATTAACGACACTTTTTTTTTTAGACTTAGCCGGAGGTGAAAACACACACCACTCAGGGTCTATGTAAACACAATCCCAACATGACAGAACATCTAAGCGATTGTTCCTTCATCCGGCTTAAGTACAACGCTTTAGACCGCTATTGATCACTTTGTTTTGTAGAAAACTGTAAAGCCTGACAACTGGTTCGATGGTCGAGTTCCAACAGAAGGTAGTCTCGAAAAGCTTTTCTTGTTTACTAGTTTTTGCAATTGACATCTTGTCATTCGGTCAGCCTTCTTTTTTTTTTTATTGTTATTATTATTCTACTTTATTCAATTGCCCGCATTGGCAAAAGGACACAACAATGCAACAAACGCAAGCCATAAACAGATCTGCTATGGCATTCCCCAATCTGGCATTCGCACCACGAGTTTAATTTTTCCTTTTAATAGTTTTTTTTAAATATATATATATATATAAATAAATACATTCATACATAAATTCAACTCCCAAAAAAATGTAATGCAATCGAAGACCATTTATTGTACGCTGAATAGTTTAATAGTCAAAACAATTTAGCACGATGTACATTCAGCCGCATGGTTTAACGATTTCAAATATTGCTAGCGAACAAGCGTATTATATAACAATGAAAACTCTTTCATTGAGTTTGGAGGGACCTTGTGTCAGTTATCGTATAGACAAAATACAAGAAACAGAGCAATCCCAGAAAAAAAAGACAACTCTGATGGTGCTTACACATGATGAGTATTGAAAGGGAAGAACATGGCCACTGAATTAGCCATGTTGATACGAGTTTGTAGAAACTGGTATTAAAAAAAAAATGGTATAATTAATGACTTTGCATTTTTTTAAGTGAAAAACATTAACCAGAAATCATTATGAGGCAAATTGTGTGTGTGTTTATAGTGCTTTCATGCATCACCTTTCTTTTAGCTAACCATGTGAACATGCTAATGCCAGAGTTTAAAGTTCATAATAGTTTATTACAATGAAAAAAAAAAACTGAACTAAACACGTGATCCGCCTCATAAATCACTACGAGCCGAATTCGTGTTATGACGTTGCTTTCAAAAACAATTTCGTGTTGTACGTTATGCCTCAAATATAAGTCATTATTATCAATATTGCCTGTTTCGCTCCACTCCTCTGCCTGCTCCCAACATACTTCATGCTTCTTCATGCAACAGACGAGGATTAATCATACACTGATTATCGCACAAAGGAAGTTGTGAGAAGAGTTTACCGTTCGTCAGGTTTTATTAAAGCGGGACTCAATCAGGAGCGCATGCATGTTTAGAAACAGGCTCTTGCTAGCTGGTATAACTAATAAAAGCTCTACAGTGTCTTAGATTCATTTTAAAAAGCCACATCCCTCTTAAATCATCATTTAAGCATGCTTTTGCCGCTGAAAGATAAGGCTTTGAAAAAGTGTGGTTCATTACATAATCTGTTTGTACTAAAGTTAAACTAGCAGCAAGAAGTTTTCTCTGCTTCTCAGTGTTGTTTATTAACAGCACGCACGTTGCCAGGTGTGCGTTTTTTCTACCGAACTACAAAAGTGTTTTGGACAGTGGCTTCTTCTCTGTTTTATTTTTTTTGTGGCTGTACATTAGTGCTTTACGCTAGTGCGGGTGAAGCGGCACAAAACACAGTGTGACATTCAAGACTGAAATTTTCAAAGACTTCATTTAAAATGCAGGCATAAGATACCGTTTTTGTATTCAGAGACTGTCAGCGACTCAATAAGTTCACAAGTTATATCAATATTTATGCAGGGAACGTTTTTTTATATTCATAGCAGATTGTGCAGGTGCTTAGGCTGAATTTCTGGTTGACCCTTTCATATAAATTCATTTACCTGTGTGCGGTTCAGGTCTTCAGTTGCCGGATTTGTTGTCATTTTCGATTTGACTTGATCAAAAAAAAAAACACAAAAAAAAACTAACAAGCTGAATTAATTTATCCATAACAAAAAAGAACAAACACCTCCAATTTGAACACCAATTACACCAAAAGCTTTCATGAAGGGTTTCTCAGTCACAGACTTCCAAATTGACTTTGCTAAGTTTACACAAGGTCAGAAATCCTTTCTTATTTTAAAGACTGTCATGTTTTTTTTTTTTTTGTTTTTTTTTTTAACTAATGAATCATATAAAGCTTTTTTAAAAGCAGCTTTGCTAGTAATATTTTTAGCTAAAATTCTGCACATCTGCTGTTCTACACATGTTCTTATAAGTGCATTTCAAAGTCTGCAAGAGGTGTACAATTACTCCTCATTTTAGAAGCATTGGCATTAAAATTATAAATAAATTAATAATAATGTGCACACTTGCTTGTAAGGTCTCCATCATTTTTTACCCTAAATGATAAAATATCATTCTCCCATTAGGGGTCTCCACAGTGGATCATCTGTCTCCATACCCCCTTGTGCCTCTTTCAATCCAACTACCTGCATGTCTTCCCTCATCACATCCATAAACCTCCTCTTTGGCCTTCCTCTCTTCCTCCTTCCTGGTGGCTCCATCCTCAGCATTCTCCTACTGATATAATATGACTGGAGAATAATAATATGTATCAGTAAAGCTAAATGAATTTAATTCCAAATATCTCAGATTGAAGTGCTCATCAAGGTGCGTTTGTTTCCACTAAATGTGGAAATGTGCAGAGATTTGGATAACGGTGATCCGCTATCTCTCTCTCAAACGACCTCTTCACCAATACCAGTCCTAAACTCTCTATCCGAGTCACGTATCTACAACTGATCTCTCACAAACTGTGAAATAAAAATTGGTGGACCAGTGTCTGTTACAAGCTAGACGATAGATTGCCATAGACTGGAAGGATGTTAGTTGCCCTTCCCTTGGATGTTGGTTGAAATATCAAGATCGTCTCTTGAGAATCTTACATCGGCAGAGAGGAAAAGTTCAGAGCTTTTGAAAAATGAAGTTGCGAGGCATCTATAATAATCTTCCACAAATATTTCATTCATCGCAAAGCTGTTTAATAGGGTTTAGAGCTCTACAGTAGGAGATCCTCCACTCCATTCCCATACCAAGCATATGTTCATGGAGCTGGCTTTGTGCACAGGGGTATTGTCATGCTGGAACTGGTTTGTGTCTCCTAGATTAAGTGAGTGACAAGTTTAATTCTAATGCAACTATACAATTGTGCGCCACCAACATGGTGGTAACAGTTTCAGATGTCCCAATACTTTTACCAATATAGTGTAATGTGTAGTTCAAAATGTTCAAAGTGATTAAATCCTGAGCATCATCCCAACATGCACTCCATCAATTTCCTCCAACAATACGCCAAGAATCCTGCACAGGAAAAATGCAGTATAGTTACATTTTCTATGTCATATAATAAAGACATTGCTGTATTAATGTTTTTTTTTTTGCCTGGCATTTGGCTGTTTTTTTCCATGTTTGTTTGTTTTCCTATAAAACCACCGCAACTATTTTAAAACCCCCAAATCCCCACTTTCCTTCCACATGACATTGGAAAAAAAACACTACTCAGCATAGCACAGATGCATGAGAAAGAATGCCGGCTCTGCCATTTGAGTATTTTTATGCAGGGAATAAGGTGATAGAAATAATGGAGGGTTTGGGTGGTTCAGTATGAGGCATGAAATGTGTTCTGTCTGCTTCTCTACATTTCTTGTCAATACACATTGCTGAAGGGGGCTTGTTGATGGTCGACACCATCAATGCTCATCATGTTTTCTTTTTTTTTTTTTTTCTTGTCATGTCATTGACTCTACATGAGTTCGCTAAAATTATTCGTTTTTTTTCCCCCCCAAAACATTCCTCAAGAAGAGGAAAATTGCGCATGGGCTTTTGTAGTGCACTCTACTCGAAGTGTGAATAGATGAGTATGTCCTGCCCATCGCCTCTTCAGTACTGAACACGACGAGTACAACAAACCCCTCAACAGGATTACACTTCAACTAAAAAAAGAAAAAAAAAAGAAAAGTCGTATTTCACAAAAAAAAAAAAAAAAAAACACTGTCTTTAGTTTAGGAAGTAAAATTCCACCTCTACGTCTAACATCAAACTTTTTTTTTTTTTTTTTTTTGTATCTAAACACATGAGAATGAGACCTTAAAAACCCCAAAGTGCACAAGACAACATTTTAACTACTTGCAGAAGTACGATACATTTAGAAATAGTTCCCCAACATCAAGAAAGCAACATTATCTTCTATCCTTGACTAAAATGCTATTTTTAAATAGTCTCCTTAATGCATCAGCTACTTGTTTAGTATCATCAGACCCAGTTTTGTTCTTCTCTTCACTACATTTCTGCATGTTTGGTTCTTTAACTTCTTGTTTTTTTTAAGCATTCAGTGATGAATCATTAATGCATTCTCTTTTTACTACTTAACCACGATTAAATAGCATATTTATATGACACACATCCTTTCAGGAACACTATAATTGTATTTTAAGTAGTAGATGACCAGAATGCACTTCATGATGCTAAGTGTTACCTGATTAGCCATTACTCAATTATCCTAACAGCAGCACCTAATAAGCAGTACTTAACCACGAGAGTGTGTGTTGGTCTGTGAAAAACTGGTGGATGCTGAATTCTGGCAAATAACAATAAAAACTATGGTTACGGATAAATATTTAAGTTTTTTATTTATTTATTTTCTAACGTGGTTATTTGGTGGTTAAGATCCTATTGGTAAGAGCCAGTATAATAAACACAGAGCTTAATTAAGTCAGTCTGCTTAGGATGTAATTTTTCAGACAGTGAATCTTGTTAGAGTTGTTGGAAAGCTAAACGAATCTATAAATGCATAATTCTGCATAATTTGTTTTCCTTTTACACTTTGGTGGCATCCCCAATTTAAAATGCTATAACGTTTGTATGTGATTGAGATTTATCGTGAAGACAAATGGATTTCATTTCAGAAAGTTGTTCAAATCATAAACACTATTATTATTCGAGTGATGAACAACTCGCTAATGTACACGCTAAACAAACTATAACAGGTGATCCACACCTAATGGAATTCAATGTGCAATACGAATCTGAAACACACCTTTTCTACCCTCAGGAGTGTTACATGAGGGTTAAAGCCAGAACTTCAAGGCTCAGAAATTGATTTTAACTGCAGATCATCAGGCTTTTGAACAACAACTATCCACTGTCTCTCCTGACCATCATTGCAGACACAGACGCCTTCTATTCCTGAGATATCGTCTCAATCGATCAATACGTTTCGGAGTCTGTGTCCACTCATTACACGGTCGTCAAAAGAACAAGAGGACAAACGAATGAAATATTAAAGTGTTTTCAGATTGGACACAACTGAGGAATAATTATGGTTTAAATACGCAGGGTCGTTTCTATCCTTTTCCGCACTATAGGTGAGATTCTGCTCCGCCCCCCACACCATACAAATCATTCAAAAACAGATCAATAATTTACGCTCACTGGCGCCCCCTATGCGACCGCCTTGTTTGCCTGTGCCCAGAAACGGTGCTGTATACAAGATTAAATTCTGCTTTTTTACTATTTGAGGACCAGCTAATTCAGTAGCTCAGTGATTAAGATGGATTTCTGATCAGAAGGACATGAGTTCAACCACCACTAAGCTTCTAATGCTGGGCTCTTGAGCAAAGCCCTTAACCTCTTTTAGATGCCCTCAACTGCTTAGTTGTATGATTGAGACTAAGCAAATACGTTCTTCTTCAAAATAAAAAAAAAAAAAACATGTCCACAGATGTTGGACAATAATTCCGACTATTCAGTAAAATTAAATGATAAAAACATTTTTAAAGAAAGGAAAGAAACGCTTCAGCACTATTTGTTTTATGGTGAGCGGGTTCAGTTACATAAGGTGATTTATGCACAAACACTGGCAGCATTAAATCACTCTCAGCCTCTGTACCTGAGTACACACGGAATTATGTAAGCAATCAAAGTCTAGAATATACAATATGGAATATATTATTTCAATAAACGTCTAAGGATGCGGTCTGTGTGAATCACTAACTTCATAATGTGTTCACTGACTGATACACAGCTACAGATCAGGGACAACATGATTCAGCCTAAGAGAAACAAGTGGCAGGCGTAATTTACATAATTTACACGTGATGTCAAGAGGTGTTTTTTTACAATACAGGTTAAAGACTATGCACATGAGGGTCCACAACCTCATATTTCTTACCCAAAACGATGCCTGTTGGCTTTTCAAGGGAGAAGGAAAAAAAAATCTCCCGTTTCTCACATAAAACAGAAAGCTGCACTAATTGCAGACTGACCTTGTCAGGATCCAGTGCTGTGACGACCCACACGCAGTGGGCGTTGTTCTCGTACTGGACAGGGTAGTTCGGAGAGGTGATCACACCTTTGGGACCTCGCAGGTTCGATCCACATGTTCTTGCTGTTGAGGGTGAGAAAGAAAGAAAGAAAGAAACAAAGCAAAGGTGTATAAAAGATCAGCTTTTATTAATGAATATGTGATGAATTATTTTTTCCATCTCAACATTAATGATCGCCAGTTCCGATATATCAAAGAGATTCCTTTCCTCCAATGCTTCTTTTTTTGGACTTTTCTCCTATTCTGTAGAGAGGTATTAACCGCTCTCAGTGTTTAGTCAGGGATTATCTTTGACAACTTAAAAGAACAGCCTGGCTTCTTTACTGTCTGATCCTCAGTGAGACAACGCCAGAGCTTTTTGGAAATGTGGAATGTGAAAAGACTGAGATTTTTCTTTTTTTTTTTTTTAAGACATTCTGATCCCGCTATGAAAATAAAGCTGCATACAAGGATAACGGATCAAAGGTCAAGGAGAAGCAACACCTTGCCAATCGGATTTGACTATAACAATGCTATATAGAATGACTACTCAATAATTCCTACAAATAATTCACCAGTATACAATCTAAAGCCCTGCATATTTGCTTACACACGTGTCTAAAAACAGAATGTTTTCTAATTAAGCGACAGCCAGTGTGTTGAAGGAGCAGTCAAAAAAGAGCTCATTCCTCATTTACAGGTCTGAAACCTGCTCTATAATTAAGTGGATGCAATCTCTTGAGATCACCAGGAATTCAGGGCGAGTTATTAAATAAAGCGAGTAAAGAGTTTAACTTTCGAGTTTTACACCAGCAGCCTTTAACTTAACCTTGGAAAGCTATTAAATACTATCTTTAAAATGAGGACACTTAGTGATACAGAGGCTAATGTAAGTATCTGGACCAATTAAGAGCGCATGAAAATTGCACAGAATTGAAAAAAAAAAAGTTTTTTCTTTCTGATTAACGCCTTTAGGGAGCAACATGTCCTCTGTGTCCCCTTCAGGACAGGAACAGTCCAGGTTTCAGTGTAAAACTCAAATCTGGGTGCTTTTATTTAATGCATTTTTAGTCATACAGTATATCACATGGAAAAATCACATTATCATATTACCAATTTTTACTTTCTACACTACAGGAGGAAAAAAAAACGAATTGAATGCAGTTTTCTTCAGTAAAAGGGTTCAGTATTTTAGTGAACTGGAACATTCGGATTCTCCAAACTCTTACACATTTATCCAGGTTTGTTGATGGTAGAGTGGATGGAGCTCTATATAGAATATATTGATTTATTTATTTATCACAGCACAGTGAAATTCTTTCTTCGCATATCTGAGGTCAAAGCGCATATCCATGATATAACCACTTAAAGGGTTAAGGGTTTTGCTGAAGGGTCCATCAGTAGCAGCTTGGTAGTGACACAAGCTACACATGCTCCTGAAATACCAGAGAACCTGTTCCTTCCTGCTCTCCTGATGTGCCTGATGCTTCTCAATGCCCTCCTTCTGGATGGATTCCTCATAAATTGGAAAGTTCTCACTGTTGGTGACGATGGCTCCACATGAACCGATACATGAGTTTACTGTGACTGGTTTAGAAACAATGAAGATGGATTTGGACTGAAATTATTATGAACAGCTACTAGAGACTACAAGTGCCATTAAAGGTTTTGCACTCAAGTGTCCATCAGTAAACAGCTGATGGAAGTGTAAGAAATGGATATCAGTTCCTTCCTCATATCATCTTTGAGACTTTTTTTTCTCTCACACCACTTTCAACTCTGGACTCGTTTGTGAATTTAATATTTATACACCTGATTCGTTTCTGTAAAACTGCTTAGTGACAGTGTCAGATGGAAGAAATTACGTCATTGGTGATACAAAAAAAATGTCACCAAATGCTACAATATTTTGTTCGATACTTACACTACTTGAGCTATTTACATGCATGGCATTTGGCAGACGCCCTTATCTCATTCATCCAACTGAGCAGCTATGGAGTTACCAGTTGGGATTTAAACTTACAACCTTCATATCCAAAGTCCAATGTCTTAACCACCAGTATTGGGCAGTAACGCGTTACTGGTAACGCGTTACTTTTGACAGTAACTAATACTGTAACGCGTTACTTTTTTAAATAAAGTAACTCCGTTAGCGTATGGTGCGTTACCCGTTACTTTTATAAATGAATGAATTTGGGCTGAAGTGTAGACTACAGTCTGACCTCCATTGTAGGATTGGTGGATGAACCACTGTAAACACGAAGAAGACGCACTGTGGGCGTGTCTCCGTTTATTCAGGTCTGTGCGGCAGTAACGGCGAGTCGAGGCGAGAGCAAGACGAGTTTCTCAAAGTGGAAATACGCTCATTATTTCACTTTAGTTGAGCATAAAGTCAAAAACTTTTAAGTCAAATGTAAGCTGTGTCTTTCTGGTTCGAAGCTCGTATCTACTGCGATAAACAGCAACTCCAATCTGTTGAAGCTCCTCTAGGAACTCCATGCTAGAAGCTAGAAGCTAACCCGGTGTTCTGTTCTACATTGTTGATAGTTTTCATACTTAAGCTGTGAAAGGAAAATTTTTAAGAGCTCAACACAACAGCTTTTATGATGCAGAAGCCACTTTAGTTTTTGATTGTGAATATATTATTCAGCTTGTTTTGTTCTTTATTTCAGAAATCCTTGTGATATATTCAGTTTGTGCAGGTCTGACTTCAATAAAATAGTGTTTAAACATTACTTTGTGTTTAAGTCAGTTTTGTGTTTGTAGACCATAACGCATAAAAGGGCATTAAAGGGAAACATTAAAGAACGTTCTTTAAAAATGTAACTAAAAAGTTCCTTTTAACAGTAACGCATTAGTTTTTGGTGTAAGTAACCAACAAAGTAACTAAGTTACTTTTTGAATGAAGTAACGAGTAACTGTAACTAGTTATTATTTTTTAGTAACTAGCACAACACTGTTAACCACTAATCTACCACCTCATCAAGATTGAATGGACATTTATTTGACCAAACAGATAGCTGACTGATTCAACTCCAATAGATGGTAGATACATCAAAAGTGAAGCCACACCAAGCACAAAAATGAATTACTTTTCTTTTTACTTTTAAACTAAAATTGAAACAAACTCTAACTTTATTTGGCAAACTCATCACAATTTTGCTGTCCTTATTGGTTCCTATAATAAAGGTGCAAGAACAAATCATCATGGCTTTATTATATATATATGTATGTATATATCAGATAATTACGAATAAGCAGGGAGAAGTGGGTTTATAAAAAAAAGGGAAAAAAAATAAGTAAAGGCTGGCAGGCTTTCAATTGTTGCAAGTGACACTGTAACTGATCTAACGCAAGAATTCACGTATAGATTTTGTGTCAGTGTTTGAATGACAGGCGAATTGTCTGGACAACTAACTTCACCCCAAACACTTTCACAGTTTGCATATCTGCAAGCAAACTTTGAGCCACATCTGAGCCGTCAGCTCGTCCACACATGCTGATGCGTGTCGAAAGTCTGAATCCCGTTTATATCACTTGTGAAACCTTAGGATCTGCCAATCGTGCTCAAGACTTCATCACTCCCGGTTTCTCCTGCATCCAAAATGAAAACTATGCAAACTGATTTTTGCTTTCTGTTTAATACATCACAGATGTTGAAGTGCATTGTTGCTGCAAGACAAATTAAAGATATTTGCTTCATCTCTGAGTGTTTATAATGCTGTGGCTTGTGTGTGTGTGTATACATTTGTACGTTACATTTTATCTCTTGCAGCTGTACCACTCAAATATCCCTGTAGAGATGAATAAAATACAGCCCTCTAGCGATATTTTTTGTTCTATTTTAAGTGCAGTTTGAATATTACTCTTTGCTGCACAAATAAAACAACCTAAACATTGAAATATTTTGCTTTGAAAAAACGTTCTTTCGGCTTCTCCCATTAGGGGGCGTCACAGCGGATCATCCATATTCGTGATCCGCATGTTGGACTTGGCACATGTTTTTTTACGCTGGATGCCCTTCCTAACGCAACCCTCCCCATTTATCCGGGCTTGGGACCGGCACTAAGAGTGCACTGGCTTGTGCAGCCTTAATGTCTGGGGTTGGTTTCCTGACCGAGGATCGAACCCGGGCCGCGGCGGTGAGAGCGCCGCATCCTAACCACCAGACGGATGAAAAAATTCGTAGATAGACATTTTAGAGCTAAAAGTTATGAGACACCATAAGATTCATTCCATTTGCAGCAATTATAAGCTCCACTCTTCTGGGAAGATGTTTCACTAAATTCTAAAGTGTGCTTGTGGAGATTTGTGATCATTCAGCTGGGTGTTAGTACAGTCAACGTTCACATTCATCATGTTAAATAGAGTTGAGGTCAGAGCTCTACTGCAGGAGATTTTTTTTTTCTTCATTCTGTTTTTTCCCCAATCGGTCTGCAGGAGATCTTCCACTCCAACCCATGCAAAGCACATCTTCACAGAGCTGGCATTTGTGCACATTGTCATTCCCCTGCATCCAAAGACGTCCTGGTACAATTGAATGCCTACAACTTTGTTCCAGCTGTTTAGGGAGGAACCACATATGGCTGGAGAATTCAGGTGCCACAAAACCATCCATATAATGTATCTTTTGCTAATATTCCAGAAGATTTCACTTACATGGTCTTCTTTAGCATCATCACAAGAAGTCACCAAAACCACATCATTAAAAAAAAAAAGGAAAGTAATTTTTTTCTTTAATGCATTATTTAAATGCTCAGCTCATATCAGAGCGCTTTCCTCCAGCCAACACTTACGGATTTACCATCAGACATGTTGACAAAATTTTAATTACACACGTGCATTTAAATGAGGTTTTCGGTGCAGGTTAATGTATGTGAGATGCATAGATTAGTGCGGTGGGTACACTACATGCTTGAAATGACAGAGCGTAATTACAGCAAACGTCACGTCTAATTAACTTGCTAGAACGGACGCCTAGACAATACTGATCACGTGTATATGGAAAACAAAGAATGAATTTCTGGCCACTGGAAAGACTTGATAAAGAGCATTCATTGCAAGAAATGCAGCAGTAGTTGATAGGAACTGGGTAAGATTAGACCTTGTGGGCAATTTATTTGGAATATTACTGTACTATGACTTGCTTATTCGGGACAAAAGCGGATAAATATATAAAAAAAATATTAAGTTAAATCTAACATAAAATTTTTTTTATATACAAAAAAAATACATATTAATCTATTTGTTGAAGTAAACATGAAGTTACACGCCAATAACATGTTATTTGTATCATCATATCTACTCATTTATTTATTCACAATCAATTATTTTATTTTTTAATGTATTTAAATTAAAGCTTCATGCACAAGCAAACAGAAGCAGTGCATAGTTAGATGTTATATCATGAATAGAATAATTGTCACCAATTTCCCCTCTCAGTGTGTGTGTGGCGCCTCTGCACCGCGAGCACCAATTTAGTTCTTCTTTAGTGCTTATTGTGTGTATTATGAACGTGGCTTGTTTTGGTTTTAGTCTCCTGTCTTATAATTGGTTAATTATCCTGATGTGTTTTGTGTTTCTGTCTTCTGTTCCTTTGTCTCACTGCAAATATTTGTTGAGTGGATTTGTGCATTACTAAGCCTTATTTATTCTGCTTTTCCAATCCTTGCTTGTTTTCCTTCTTGATTCTGATAATTATGTGGGATCGCCGTGATGAGTATCGTGCGGCGTTTACGTGCTCGTGTCATGGCTTTATTAACCGCACATTAAAGAAGTACAATACGCATTTTTTTGATCGGTCTGCACGTTCTTCGTCACCATCGGTATGCACTGCGCATCTCACTAAACAGCATCTGACACCATCTTTACAGAAAGTGTCGGCTCATGGCCGCATTCACACTCACTCCGACAGCTCGGCCTGTGGTCACTCCAGGCGGCCAGGGTTTCCGTCACTCTCTGGCAAGTGATGCTCTTTGATCCCTGCAGCACATAGCTGTCATCACAGGAGAACTGGATGCTGGCGCCAACACTAGAGTGAGTTTAAAGAGGAAAAAAATCCAAGTAAAGCAAACAAACCCACCAAAATATGGATGATGAGTGTCAAAGTGTGCTCCAAAAAAGCACTGCAGTTTCTCTCGTATTTTTCAAATAAACAGGTGTATGCAATTCACTTCGCATTCGTACAAAGCACTTGCATCAGCAGCTGGACCTTCACGTTACAGTCAATAAACCAAGCTTGCTTGTTGTGCTTTATTTTTTTCTTTCTCTTTATGTCAATAGTACAGCGTTTTGTTATAGTAGCAAAATAAAAAAAAAGATTTTTGAGGCAGCTATTAACAGTGTTTCTTATACCGTTTATTAAGTACATTTCATTCGCTTGATTCTTGTTACCGAAATCAAAATTGTAAAACACGTTTTTTTGACTAAACGTCTTATTACTTATTCTCTTTCGCTCCTCCGAAAAAGCCAGAAGTGGTAAGAATAACCTCGATACCATATAAAATTATATAAAAAAGGATGAGTCTTTGCGTTCAAAATTATAACATTGTACACCCATCGTTCCCTTTCTTCCCTTTTTCCTCTTATTTATGTAAATCTCTCCATTCCTGGTGGTTCGAAGGGGTGGAATTTGTAGCCGCAATTTGTCTTGAAATATCCGTACAAACACATTGTACCAAAGGACCTCTCGAAGACAACCACTTTGAGGATGAATATCAACAATCTGCTACAAAGACTCAGGAACAATTTAGTGTTTTTTCATTACAGTTCCATCGTTGTTGAGGTGTTCAGTGATCTGAACTGTAATGAATGAACATACGGTGTTGAGGATGAGGACGAGGTTCACTTTTGATTCTGGTTACTCTCGAGGTTTCTTCATCATACCACCCTCAGGGAGTTTTTCCTTCACCACAGTCGCCACTCATTCGAGATAAACTTACCACAAAATGGAACAAACTTATAGGCACTAAACTAACACTCTTTCATACAACTTTATAACCACTTTATCTGTGAAAAGCTGCTTTGAGACAATGTCTATTGTTAAAAGTGTTTTTCGGACATTTAAATGACAAACAGCGAGCTACAGAGTGAGCTAATCCTCTTCTCTTCCATACGTCTGTTCACCCTGCAAGTCAAATTCTTTTAATACACATTTTTGTAAAAATTATTATTTGATGTAAGAACAATAATAACACAAATTTGATATAATGTAATAGAGATTGTATTATTATGAATAAGTGAATAGCGAGAAGTCAGGGTCAACAGAAGAACTGTGGCGGGGTTGCTGAGAACTTCTAATTTTATAAGCTGCTGATATTCTTATAAATCTGATAAATTTTTTTTTCAACTAAAATGTTGTCAGAACAAATATTGTTTTTGTGAGTCCTAGTTTATTATTGTTTACTACTTTATATAGAATGTTTTGTACGTTTAATCTTTTTTCTTTGATTCAGAGCATTTACATGCACAAACCTACGATTTTTGCACCGTAGAGAGTTTTTTCTAACTAATGGGATGAAAATGGTTCCAGGTTGAGAACTGTTAGGTCCTGCTGCGACTTAAGTAGCAGTGATACGACCTGAGCTCCACAAAGGGATCATCTCCCAGCGGAGCTCCAGACCTATTGAGCAAGCTTTGACTTTTATGTCCTTAGCGGTGAGGATGGAGGATCAAACTACATAATGTCAAACAGCAGGGCTGCCTCTAATTACAACCGTGCCATGAAACTCCCATTACACAGAACAAGCACAGCAGATAAGAGGAGCAGAGGGAGCACCCACTGGAAACTGGAGCCAATTCGTTTCCCGTTCTCTGGAATCCCTGGATCTGGACAGATGTCTGCAGTCAATCCTCCTTGGCTCACTGCGTGAAATGTAGAGCGAGAGAATAGAAATGTCAACTCTAAAGAGAGAAAAAAACTTCACAAAAACACATACACTTTTACAATTCAATAAAATGAATTTGAAAACATAATAGCCAGCATTGTGAATATAAGATCTTTCTGGAGTACTGAAATACGTTAAAAGAGAAGCAATAAAGCAGAGTCGAGAAAAATTGTAATAGTGTTCCATGGCAATTTAAAGAAAGAAAAAAAATTAAAAATCACAATAAATAATTTCTTCCTATTATAACAAGACCAGGGCTGTTAGTTTTAATCGAAGATAAATTTCACTCTATTGGGCTACAAAATCAGCCCTTAACAGAACGTAGTAGCAAGAACTGTTGGAATGATGGATTTCCGTTAAATGTTTCGTTTGGGAAATGGCAAAAATGTCACTTTTGTAAGAATAGTAGAATAGGGACTCAGAGCTGGGAGCATATGAATTACAAAGAAAAGAAACAACATGATTTCCAAAGAGTTTATGAAACTTGCAAGGGGACACGCAAACAAACAAAAAAAACCCCAATATAAAACAACAAAGAGGCCAGTGTGCAGCATGAAAGAATGAAAAATGGCTTTTTGGTCGGAGGTACTTTTTTGTCAGTGTTCTTCAGTGGTTTGCATTCGTAGCTGAAAAGCCTATTCTTTCTGTGGTGACAAGGGATTGAGTGATCAGAGACTCAAGGCTATTTCCATACAAGAGAAAAGAAAGATAGAAAGACACACAGAGAGAGACAGAAAGAGATTGGGGGGGGGGGGGGGGGTGTAGGAGATTTAAAAAAAAAAAAAAAAAAAAAAGAAAGAAAAGGTCAAAGCACACGTCTGTCACATTCTCCAAATCTCCTGGGCTTCAGCATGCTGGTATTCGCACCTCAGACACTACATCACTCTGCAGCATTGTCCAGGTTCATTTACTGCCTGAAATTACATTAGGTCATCTCTCGAATTCTGCTTCAGGCATAACACTGAATCTCTCTCTCTCTATCTTTTCTCTCTCTCTCTCATTCTATAGTGTCTGGAAATAAATACCACAGCATCTCTCTCTCTCTCTCTTCTTTTTTTAATAAAGCATTCCTCAAGCACCACCCTTTAAATCTAAAACATTTCATATGATGATTTCAATTAGATTTAATTTCATGCAAGAGCAAACCTACTTTTTTAGGAGGCTATAACAAGAGACGTTCCATCATGCCGGGCTCTTTAAACGTACAGCAGAGCAAAGGCTTGACCCAGAGTCATCGGTACTTAGCTAAATGCTCCAACGATTTTGAAGTAAATTGCCCGACAGCCCATTTTACAATGTCAAGAGACGTTATAACTGAGGCTCTATCTTTAATATATGCAACATAGTTTATTAGCAGAATAATCAGCTCACTGCTGGGGCCGATGGTGTTGTCATGTGACTAACCCTCAGCTTACAACGACAGTTAAGTCAAGGCTTGGTCCAATTCATACCTTTTTATCTACACAATCTGGATCACACATCTGGCAGACATTAAAGTTGTTTATTGCGCATGCAGGTGATTCATGAGCGGACTAACAGACAGACTTCATTAATTAATGTGAACGTGAATCGCTGCACAATGCGTTCACAAGGTTACTTTATTTCTATTTTTTTATGATTAGGCTTATGGTTTTAATTATGCTATTAGTTTCTTTTTATTTTGAGAAACAGAATGAACTAATGTTGCAGGGGGGTACAAGCAAAAAAATAAAACCAGCATTCAGGAAATAAAGAAGACTTATAATTAACTTGAATGATGGAAAAATTCAGAACTTCCCTGGGCAAATCCCAGTGTTTTCCATGGGAATCATTATAGATTTAATAATAATAATAAAATAATAAAAATAATAATAATACCGTATTTTTCGGACTATAAGCCCCTACTTTTTTCCCACGTTTTGAACCCCGCGGCTTAAACAACGAAGCAGCAAATTTATGGATTTTTCCTGGGTTTTTCCCGGTTTCACAAACTTCAAGCCAATAAACTGAACCCCAGAACATTAGACCAATGAAATTTCCGAACGGAAACGAAAAAAAACGCCCCTCACCTGTGTGATAAACTCCCCAGAGAAATACAGTGGTACCTTGACCTACGAGTTTAATTCGTTCCGTGGACGAGCTCGTATCTCAATTTGCTCGCACATCAAATCAGTTTTCCATATTGAAAATACTTAAAATGGCATTTATCCGTTCCAACCCTCAAAATGACACCCCGTTTTTATGTTTCATGTTATTAAAGTGGAAAATACATTTCTAAATAACAAATCTTGTATAAAAACATAATAGAAAGAGTATGTAAAGATATAATAAGGTTTTATTCAGTGTATTTTCCTTGGAGATGAGACGACTTGAGCTAACGTGTGTGTATGTGTGTGTGGAGGGGGGTAGAGGCGATAAGCGGAGGAAAAAACTCGTTAACTCGTGCTTATTTATTTTTCTTTGCAACAGCGTTACGGATTAGTCAAAGAAACTTAGAAATCAGCATCAGAAAATAATAAGGACATATTCCTCGGTCTCCACACACGCAGTAATACCGGAAGTATGCAGTGCCGGTCTTTTCCCAAAATAACGCTATGCTCCTAATAGAAGCGCAACATATTTCACCCGTTACACCGTGTGTAACGTGTCTTTCATTAAAGCCTGTGTAAAGTTCATTAGTTTCAGTGTACTATGCGGCTTATAGACAGGTGCGGCTTATTTATGTTAAAAATAAAAATATTTGTCAAATTCAGTGAGTGCGGCTTATATAAGTCCAGGAATTACGGTAATAATAATAATAATAATAAAGATAATTAAAAAATACAAACAAAACAATTCTTTCAGTTTATGAATCAATATTTGAATGCATGCACAGGTATGTATAAATACAGGTGGTGTCATTGCATCACACATCTTCAAGTTGATTTATTTAAACTAATTAAAGATTTAAATTTAGAAGATTTTGCATATGAATAGTCACTTATAGATGACAACCTTTTATAACACCTGCCCTAACCTTTATGTGATTTAAATTCATCTTGTACACTTGAGTTGCTCTACGTGACCAGTACAGCCTCGATCCTACAGTAGACACGTTGCTGGTAATTTCATACACTGAATATCACATAAACAACATGTATACTTATTTCCTTAGCAGTCATTCTTGTTTATATGCAGAATATGAAGGTGCATTGTGTTCGTATTTAAAGTGTTTTAGTATTCCGCTGGAGAAAACATCACGTGTGTGCATGTATATGTAATTCTACAGATAAAAGAAGTCTGTTGGAGTCAGGAAACTTTTTGGTTGCTCATTTATCTACAGAACATGTTTACCTGCTAAACAAAACACAGAACCACAAATATTCTCGATACGTTATAGTTTGATGTTGTGTAATCTGATAATTAAGGATTTGAGATTTTCTCTGATGTTTATCCCATTTATATTCCTGCATCTGACTTTTGAGACTTCAGATCCGCTCTGTATATAGTCGCTGCTTTGAACTCATTTGGATGGTTGCGTTAAAGCGACACGTTTTGTAAAGTCTTAAGTCTTCGTTGTTGAGCGCTTCCTGTCTCATCGTGCATGTGAGGCATAAGTGGATTAAAAGTGTGCTTACAGACTGCATTTTTGTGGTTTGTGTCCTTATTTGGAAGCATTTTCACTCCTCTGGACTTCATCTCAATGGCCTTCTTTACTGTAGAGAGAAGAAGAAAAGGATGAAATGTGAAAGAAATAGATAGATAGATAGATAGATAGATAGATAGATAGATAGATAGATAGATAGATAGATAGATAGATAGA
>JAAIIK010000090.1:1802271-1833045 GCA_014706435.1 Silurus glanis | reverse complement strand
ATATATACACATACATACATACATACATATCTGGGAACCTTTGAATTATTCAGTCAAGATGACCTGGCTTCACATGTGCATTGTGCCACTTTTAGGTGATGTTTTAAAAAATATTTTTTTATATATTTGATATTTGATATGTCTGGAGTCTAGACTTGGCTCCAAGAGGAGACATGAACCATAGGGTTAGTCATGATAGACATTGGAGACAAGGCTCATTAAGAAGGACTGACCAGTAATAGCTCTGCTCTGCTGAAACCTTCTGATCAGCAACCGCTGCCCACCTTAGGCTACAACACTCACATAATACTAAAACACACAGAGGCTTCTCAACTTTCTCTATGTATTATGGAGGCCTTTGCTTGACAATGCTTTGCTGAAATTCTCTGTACAGAGACATATTTAAACCCATCCTATAAGTCCTTTGTTTCGGTGTCGAGATTATTCGGTTATCATTTATCGTTCATATATGTACCTGTATCTGCACCCTTTGAGGGAGATTATCTACTGGTGAGACTGTGTAAAAAACAAGATAGAGAGAAAGAGATAGAGAAAGAGAGAGCACTGAAGTCTGGCATTAAGCTACTGTGACTTGCAATTAACACAGAGTGCTGAGGTCCTATTTCTTTTCAGGAAAGAGAAGATCAGTGGAGTGTAAAAGGGGCAGTCAGTGCTGGACAAGCAGTAGATGATACAGAGCAAAAAGATTGTGCCTACTATGAGGAGACTAACGCTGAAGGATAGTGCGAGAAGAGGTAGAATCTGTTATTAAAGTACTTGCTCACTAATTTAATTTAATTTAATAAAAAAATGTCTTTGTGTTCATAACCAGAGATCAAATAATGGCCCTTAATTTATTCCGGCTTTTTTATTTAAGAAGATTTAAGTAAAGATTTTGCAGAAACCATTTTATCTACATTAATCTAAAGCACTATTTGGTACACGAATAACACTTTTCCAAATTATATGATTTTGACAGAAATAGTTCCATCAAATAAAACTATGTGTGTTTAGCACAACTATGACCCAGCACTTTTTATTAATTTTTTTTTTCTTATTTATTCAATTTCTAAAAAAATGTTCAATTGACACCCTGCAGCACCAGAAGTGCCTCTGTAACAGGTTAAAAACTTTAATACATATCTAAAGAACAGTGAAGTCTTCAATACACTGATAGTCTTTATTTTATTTAAAGGCTGCTGCAATATTCATCCGACTCCATATTTTCTGGCAAAAAGAGTCGAGAGTGATGTCGACATATCAGATTATGATCCGCACGCGGTGTGGAGTTTTGAACATAATCAAATATGAGTCAACATCGGTTCCAAAATCCATATCATATTATGTATTCTTTAATCACTGTATAGCTTTATCACAGCCTATTACATAAAACATTGTGCATGAAACCCCAACGTAAATGCACATGAGATGGGATGGCATCCCATAATAAAACACTATGCCCACTATCTGCACACTTTCTCACAGGTGTCACGAATATAGACCAGGTGTCAGAAACCGGGAGTAATCTACAATGTCTTTATTGAAACTAAACATACAAACACAAACTTATCTAGAGCGCCAGGAGCATGGAAGAACGGGGAACACGAGTGGTAGGAAGTCCGGGTAATCTATGATAGCAGCGGGTAGATCCAACAGTGAGTGAAGGGGAATCGGGACCTTATAAAGGGTATAGGTAAATAGGGAACAGGTGTAGGTGATTAGCGCAGGGAGAGGCTGAGTGAGAGTGTGAGCCTTGGAGGGAGGCATGGCTGGTGGTTCCCTGACAACAGGTATCTCAATATCCATCCATCTAAGAAACCCTATTGCTTTTTTTGCCCCATTAAGTACATGTGATGGCTGGGAACCAAATTTGGCTCTGCTCTTTAAGTAGGAGGCTTGACATTCGCTCTATCCTCCTGTCAATCACACTTCCACATGCCAATCATGGGTGTCTATGAGCTCATGTATGTGAAAGAAGGCAAACAGAAAGTGAACAAATTCAGGTTAGAAAATTGGAAAATACCCTACTGCTATGCCCCGGAAATATACTGTACTGTAGTTTAATCAGGAGTTTATAATTGCAGGTAGTTAAAAAGGCCTTTGTGAATGAACATTGTAGATTTGTGAATGTGGTCAAATACATATCTGACTGTTTCACCGCAAAATCTCCCACTAGTGCATCTTTTACTTAGAATTCAAGTCATGATGAACAACTCTAGAATCAGACACCCTGTTTTACACTGAATTAATCTGTTATATATATATATATATACAGTGCCTTGCGAAAGTATTCGGCCCCCTTGAACCATGCGACCTTTTGCCACATTTCAGGCTTCAAACATAAAGATATAAAACTGTAATTTTTTGTGAAGAATCAACAACAAGTGGGACACAATCATGAAGTGGAACGAAATTTATTGGATATTTCAAACTTTTTTAACAAATAAAAAATTGAAAAATTGGGCGTGCAAAATTATTCAGCCCCCTTAAGTTAATACTTTGTAGCGCCACCTTTTGCTGCGATTACAGCTGTAAGTCGCTTGGGGTATGTCTCTATCAGTTTTGCACATCGAGAGACTGAAATCTTTGCCCATTCCTCCTTGCAAAACAGCTCGAGCTCAGTGAGGTTGGATGGAGAGCATTTGTGAACAGCAGTTTTCAGTTCTTTCCACAGATTCTCGATTGGATTCAGGTCTGGACTTTGACTTGGCCATTCTAACACCTGGATATGTTTATTTGTGAACCATTCCATTGTAGATTTTGCTTTATGTTTTGGATCATTGTCTTGTTGGAAGACAAATCTCCGTCCCAGTCTCAGGTCTTTTGCAGACTCCATCAGGTTTTCTTCCAGAATGGTCCTGTATTTGGCTCCATCCATCTTCCCATCAATTTTAACCATCTTCCCTGTCCCTGCTGAAGAAAAGCAGGCCCAAACCATGATGCTGCCACCACCATGTTTGACAGTGGGGATGGTCTGTTCAGGGTGATGAGCTGTGTTGCTTTTACGCCAAACATAACGTTTTGCATTGTTGCCAAAAAGTTCGATTTTGGTTTCATCTGACCAGAGCACCTTGTTCCACATGTTTGGTGTGTCTCCCAGGTGGCTTGTGGCAAACTTTAAACGACACTTTTTATGGATATCTTTAAGTAATGGCTTTCTTCTTGCCACTCTTCCATAAAGGCCAGATTTGTGCAGTATACGACTGATTGTTGTCCTATGGACAGAGTCTCCCACCTCAGCTGTAGATCTCTGCAGTTCATCCAGAGTGATCATGGGCCTCTTGGCTGCATCTCTGATCAGTCTTCTCCTTGTATGAGCTGAAAGTTTAGAGGGACTGCCAGGTCTTGGTAGATTTGCAGTGGTCCGATACTCCTTCCATTTCAATATTATCGCTTGCACAGTGCTCCTTGGGATGTTTAAAGCTTGGGAAATCTTTTTGTATCCAAATCCGGCTTTAAACTTCTCCACAACAGTATCTCGGACCTGCCTGGTGTGTTCCTTGTTCTTCATGATGCTCTCTGCGCTTTAAACGGACCTCTGAGACTATCACAGTGCAGGTGCATTTATACGGAGACTTGATTACACACAGGTGGATTCTATTAATCATCATTAGTCATTTAGGTCAACATTGGATCATTCAGAGATCCTCACTGAACTTCTGGAGAGAGTTTGCTGCACTGAAAGTAAAGGGGCTGAATAATTTTGCACGCCCAATTTTTCAGTTTTTTATTTGTTAAAAAAGTTTGAGATATCCAATAAATTTCGTTCCACTTCATGATTGTGTCCCACTTGTTGTTGATTCTTCACAAAAAATTACAGTTTTATATCTTTATGTTTGAAGCCTGAAATGTGGCAAAAGGTCGCATGGTTCAAGGGGGCCGAATACTTTCGCAAGGCACTGTATATATATATATATATATATATATATATATATATATATATACACTCTATTACTCTACTATTCTTTTTCTATATTTTTCTATATTATTATTAAGATATAGTTAATACATTTAACATACTTGTGTACTTTTTAAACTTTATTTTCATTTGTTTTATCTTTATTTTTATATTCTACTAGCTGAAAGTACCCGTGCTTCGCTACGGAAGGCAGAACGCTAAGCAATATGGCAATAAGCAGTAAGCACTGAGCAGGACTGGATGATCAGAGATCAGAACGTAACGTCAACAAATAACGTACTACCCCTTTGTAGTACCGATACAGGGCAAACTACTTTGAAAATAATTTTTATCGTGCATCTAACATCTAATAAGAAACAATGTAGTAAGTTTCATTAGGATCCGTAATGTTATTTCGAAGAATTTACAATGCGTGAAAAATCGCGTTTTTCGCGAGTTAGCCGCGATCCAGGGCGAATTTTTCAAAACCCTTTCTTAGTGAGCACCTAAGACCCAAGAGGAAGGTATGTTCCAAATTTCATTGCAATCCGTTCAGTGGTTTTTGAGATTTCGTGATGAGTGAGTGAGTCAGTCAGTGGTATTTGAGCTTTATATATATAGATTTCACTACATGTCGTAATCTTTATTATTGTGTATGTGACAAATAAAATTTGAATTCGTACACAATGAATTTAACAGGAAATGCCAGCTGACAAACATCCAGATCCCCATTCCATTGTAAACAACTTTAACTTGGGGACATCTTCATGCTGATTGGTTCAACAGTTCAACATTACTAAAGCAATGAAAAGTAAAGGGGGGTAATGATGCTGTTTTGCATATGAAGTGATCATCTGAGTGAAAACAATCTGAGTGCTTTTTTATATTGTTGACCAGCAAATGATTTGATATAAAGCTTAGGGAATTTGTCGTTTTATATGGTGTAACAAAAACACATCAACGTTTCACATTGTAGACTCCTTCTGTCCTGTCCTGTCCATTTCCTGTCCTGTCCTGTCCTGTCCTTCATTCCTTTTTCGGAATGTGAACCTGGTTATACTGGAAATGTAACTTTTTTTTGTGAGAATGAAAATAATAATAATACAGTAATTATAACACTTGTTGGTAATATAATGATGAGCACATGGTGGTCAGTAAAGTCTATTTTAAACCAATTTTACACCAGGAACATTACTGCTGGCACAAAAATGGAATAAATGGTTCCCTGGATTGAATGGATGCGCCATTATATATAATCATAGTCGAAGTACAAAAGTCTGCATTTTGCACTGTAATATGAAACATATCGCTTTACACATTTGACCACCCACGAGTGAAGTGCAGCGAAGATTTTATGCAATAACGCAATAGCTATCGGGATTTTATGTTTGAAAAGCAATAACGAGTCAGTTATCGTATCAATTTTTTCATCGTTATTGCCCTCTGTCTTTTTTCGTGTCAGCTGTTTAAAAAGCTCTCCTCTGGTCTGTGGATTAAAAATGTATTTCTTTAGCAGGGAAGAAATTTGTTATGAGCGTGGGGATCAACCGAAGTCTTCATTGCATTCTATAAAGTGACAATTTTACTGCAGATGAATTTTGCGATTTGATGAATATGTTTCTCATCCAAGAGGATTGAAGAATGATGGATATGATAATGCGGAGCATATTTTTTTAGAGCTTTAGAGCCCCAGCACTTAAAATAGTTGAGGTTTTTTATTATTTTTTTTTTTTAACTAAACTGTACCATTCTGGTAGATGGTATTGTCAAGTATACATTATAAACAAGACATACATATGAGAGAGAGAAAAAAAAAATCGGTGTTTTAGACAGGATGTAGGCAGGCTTATATATTGGTTTGCCCACAAAATACCATTAAGTAAATATTACTTCTGGAAAAAAATGTAAATGAACACAAATCATCATTGGCGTCTTACACCGCAAAAGTGATCTACGATGTCACAAAGCCCTATATTGACGTCCTTATATCTATTTAATGAGCAACTGTAGCTTTGTAGCAGTATTTGATGGAGTCAAAGGGGATTTAAATTTATTTATTTATTTTTTTTAGAGGGTAGTGCCACATTCCAGATGGGCCATTCACACCGAGAACATGAAAGGCAGCAGGACACAAGATTGATTTTCCTCAAATCTGATTTTCATTTGACACCATTGCTCACTGGAGCTCGCACTTATTTATTTATTTATTTTTTTGCTTAGACCACATTGCAGACTCTGCCTTTGAGCAGATCCAATTCAAGCCGCATTCAAGCAATTCAATGACACTCTCTCAAAGGCTATTAACGGACACTGTAGAATTCTCAATCTTGACATTTCCACCTGCCCCTATGTCCTATGGTGAAAAAAAAAACAAAAAAAAAAACCTTGAAGCAAAAGCAAGCAAGGCCTCTAGCACCTCTGTATTGAATGGTTCCCTTTAACGGAACCACATCTGTAAGGAAATTATATCTGTCAAATAGTCACAAAGATAGAATAGAAAGAGAGACTTAATTTCATCTCCAAACTAGTGAAATAATGCTATTTCATGAAGAAGACGTGATGTCTGGTTTGAGTGTGGCAGGCAAAAAAAGAAAAGGAAGAACAAAAGAGAAAACAAATATTCAAAAAAATTAAGTGTGACAGCACTTCATTGAGTTTGCCAAGCCAACCAGGCTGCCTGCTCAATGCCTCCCTCCATCATGAGCGAGGACATGTTTATTCACCGAGCGTGAAGTTAATGGAGTTCAGCCATAGTCGCCTCACAGAATTCTCTCACTATGGTGGCACTCAAAATTGGTCTGCCATTAGGCAAGAGGAGGAAAAAGAAAAGAAGTGTGAAGGTTAAAAAGGCAGATCGAAAGCAGGATAGGGGGAAAAAAAAAGAAAGCAGGAAACCGCAAAGAAGAAGGATGTGTATAGCGTTAAATCTAAAAAGACCAACCATCTGTTTGGCAACAGAAATAGCTCATGTGAATAGTAGAGGAAATGGAGCGATGTGTTTTCAAAACTATCATTGGGATCAAGTAAGACGGCAACTCATTTTCTTTTTTACGGAGTGTAGAAACGAACAACGGCTCTAAAAGAAGCCTCCTAGAAGTACATCAAGTGGACGTCTGCTATTAAACCAATTGGATTAGGCCCTGTATTTCCTTTTTTTTTTTTATCACCGATGAAGTGGCGATTTTTCATTGATCGCGCTAGCTTCATTATCCGCAGGTCTCATGTCCCTCTTAATGCATGCCACGTGTCCTAGAGACGAGGACAGATAAAGCCAGTCTGCTCCCGGTGGAAGTCACGGTCCGTTTACTCACCATATTGATGGCGCTTCTGTGCCGCTGATCTCCAGAAAGTCATATCTGTCCTCCAGCTGGAAGTCTGTGAACACCAATGCGATGGTGTCTCCGGGCTCAGCCAAAATACTCCATGTGCAGTCTGCACTATTCTCATATTCTGAGGGGAAGTGAGGACTGGATATTGTTCCTGTTGTCCCTCTTAATGTGCCACCACATGCTCCATCAGCTGATCCAGACAAGGGAGGAAAATGTCAAACAACTTAACATTTATTCGGTTTTCAAAAAATGGTGACCTCATGACAATAATGTTATTTAAGGAAGTGAAATTCTGGAAAAGCTGAACATAGATCAAATGATCTCATAATAAAATCATCAAAATTAAAATCTAATTATTTGCCAGTAGCATAAAAAAAAAGTGAAATATAAACATGTCAAAAACAGGCTGAATAATCTTACTAACAGTACATTTCATAATAAGTAAAATATTAAATTGGATAAATTTGACCATATTCAAGATCCAAAACCGTTTTGGAGATATTTGCTGACAGTGCACTGAGACTGTAGGTGATGTACTTTACTCAACTCATTTATCAATGTGAAACAATTCTTTGCATCGATTTTAATAAACGTAATTGATACCAAAGTGTCTGCAAAATTGTGCGAACGGCTTTCTGACACTTTAAGGGGCAAAGCTGCTCACAAGGCGTTTTCATATTTGGCCTGAAATCTTGAGTCTGCGCTTTGGACTGATTCTGGAATTGATTGTGGAAGCGGCTCCTAATCACGGTATTGCCTTCATACGGTTTTGGTGGTTCTGAAAGTAAATATCTTATAAACAAACACACACACGCACACACACACACACACACACACACACACACACACACACACACACACGCAACACACCAGATGCGGCTAAAGCAAGTCCCAGACCAGAATTTTCAAGTGTCCTACAGTCCAGAGAGCAGGAATCGGCTCTCTAGACTACTTGTGAGCTCAAAAACAGCTTCACACTTCAACAAAAAAGAGCAAAGTCTCGGGGCTTGGAGCACAGGTGTGAAAACATCTTAAGCATACGCAACAAACAGGAAAAAAAGTCTCAGAAGAAATCTTCACCCCACTGCATGTTTCATTTTTAATGTTACTCCTGTACCTCTACAGAATGGTGCTGGAAAGTCCCACGATGCACCACTCCCAGGGCTCACGATACACGTGAGAACGGCATGGCCTTCCAAGACGTATCCCATCACACAGGTGTAGCGGATTTTGTCCCCAATATTATACCTCGTCCCATGAATGATTCCTCTCGGTATTAGTCCTGGATTTCCACACGTGTGACTCGGCAGCACTGGGGAAAGAGGGAACACAGTAAACAAAAAAAGTGTTTCTGACTGGGTGACGCTTCCCTAAAGGCAGTGCTACATATGCTTCACCGTTCACACACTTTGGGTTTGTTCTTCATCTGCTAACTCACTGCTTGGCTCTTTGGGTCAGATCAGAGTTTTGTTTCATCTTCATAGAGCCAGACAAGCAAAAAAAACTCGAGAGATTTCATGCTTCATGAGAATTTTATTTCTTAAGTTTTTCACATCTAAGCAGGCTCGGTATTCACAGCAAACTCTGAAGCTACTCGAACTCACCTGGTGCATTAGGCACACTTTGCAAGCTCTACACATCTGCAGCGATATTCGCACAAGACCTTTGAATTGGGGAAAAAAGAAAGAGGGCGTATACTGTACGTAGGGAGTAAGAATGGAGTGAGAACACAGGGAAAGTGCTTCACTACAAAGTATGAGTGATACTCCAGAAGTTCTACCAGGTCCTCAATATGTGGTCTATTTACATATTTCAAATGTATGCATATTTATTAAGTTGGTATGAAGCCACACTTTCTTTCAAAAGTAGAAAAATCATCAAAATACAGGCTAGTTTTTGGCATCTTTCTAAGATTATTTGCTGGCAATAAATGCTTTTTTGAAGCTGATTATTTTGAAAACAAATGCAACAGTACCAGCAATGATGTGATAAAAAAATGACTGGTAGGAAAGTCTGGATGTACCCAAATATCAATATATTATTCTGACTAGGAAAAAAATGGGAAAGATCTTGAATGGCCTGAGCTCTGATCTCAACCCTATTAACCACCTTTGGGATGAATGTGAACGCTGACTGCACCCCAGGCCTCCTCAGCTTCTCACCTACATCAGAACCTGACCTTACTAATACCCTTGTGGATGATGAACACAAATGTCTAGAAGCACACTTCAAAATCTAGTGGCATCTTCTCAGAAGAGTGGAGTATAAGGGCAAATTGGGACTAAATGTGGAATGTGATGCACAAAAAAAAGCACAGAATACAGCAATACCTGGCAACATGTTTCTCAACCTGATCTGTATTAAACACCTTTCAACTAACTTGTCCAATCTCTTGTCTGTACGGCGAATAAGATCACAGTGTTGACAAAAATTCTGCAAACATGCTCTACATGAGCAGTGTCACCTTCCCCTCAAATTCGAGATTCGAAAGAAACTGTGAGATACGTAAAGTCAGTCTGCCCAGTGTGTACGCCGTGTTTTGGATTCGGAATGAGCCTTTCTTGCACAGTTTTCCCAAGGGCGATGTCAGAGAGTGTCGTTGGATCCTGTCAAAGAGGAAACAACCATGTCAGAGGCAGAGATCCCCTGAAGGCATATCAGCCTTGGGGACTAGTCTGGCTAGCGAAGGCTGCGAAGTGGGGATTGCTTTGCGAACTCAAATGGGATTCCAAGTTTATGCAGTTGGTGATTTATATATGTATAAAGAAAGAAAGAAAAGGCGAGAATATATACATATATATATAAGAAAGCAACTGAGAAAACACACATTAATAATCATGTTGAGTCACATGGTGCAGTGTTGGATTGTGGACAGTGTTGGTCCGTATGGAATTCCTCCAGGTTCTCTGGTTTCTTCCCATCTCCCCAGAATGTACCCGAAGGTAAACTAGATTTCATGTGCATGCATAAAACCCTGTGTCCCACCCAGGGTGTCAATTTGCATCAAGATCAGTGTTTCTGGATATGTTCTGTATTCAGCAGCACTTCGAGAAGGGATAATGCAATTACAGATAATGGACTAATGTAATTTCATGAAACATCTACCAAAATTCTCACGTAAGCTTCTTGTTTGTACTTCACAACCCAGTGAACTTTGAAGAACATAGTCTGCACCAATACAATTTCACTGTGTGTCTGTATAATGGGTTATAAAAACACTGAAAGTCATCTCTATCAGCATTTCCTTTTTTTTTTCTACAAGGCATGATCCATCTGTATTGCAATGTATTTATTTGCGAAATCAATCTAGAGAACACGGACAAGAAGTGGAGTTATTTTAACATTTTTTGAAGCCCTGAGGCAACTGACATTTTCAGGCTTCATCAATTAGCATAATAGCTGCAAGCTGATTCTTCTGGATTCACAGACGTACCCCTGCTCATTCTCCAAATATCACATTTCTCCAAATATCACTTTTGAATTATTGACTAATGCTAGTTTACGTATTGAAAAATAAATGGCGACCTGGCATCACTGCCAGATCAGTGCCATCCAGCCGTATCACTAAGACTTCAATTTGTGCAGAAGATGTATTTAAATCCTGTCACATCAGGTGCCAGAAAAGGGAAAAAAAATCTTGTGAAAATCTTGTCTGTCCACAGCTCTATTTTAAACACTTAGAATTTGCAATTGATTTAATCTGCAATAATTCATTTTGTTAATGTCTCCCTCCTGAGATCTCGGGCGACTGGTGAAGCCATGTTCATTAATCATGCTCTCAATTGACAGACTCTTCTGCTGCAGCAGTTTGGAAGGGGAACATACAGTTTGGTAAACATTTGATTTATTGTCTGATTAACAAGCAGTGGCAAGGAAGAAGAGTCAATTTAATCGGATTTGAATGCGACAGCAAGATTTTTTTCCTTTTACAAAAGGTGCCCATTTCATTTGGCTTGTCAAGAAGTACTTTATTTATTTTCGGGTGGACACACCTCTCCATATGTCTCTGACTTTTTATTTTATTTCTTTAGCCTATTTCTCTGCCTCATCTCGAGTTAATAGCTGTAAACCAAACATGTCGACATTACCAACATCTGTTCATTCGCCCCATTATCCAATCAGCCAACCTTCTGCCAGCAATACAATGGATATAATTTTTCCAGAATCAGGTGATGAGCTTCAGTTAATGCTCACATCAAACATCAGAATGAAGAAATAGTGTGATTTTGACAGTGACATGGTTAATGGTTCCAGATGGGTTACGAGTACTTGAGAAATGTTGTACATTTACAGCATTTGTCAGACGCCCTTAAAAGTAAAAATGCTCCTGATAAACTTTCACTTGAGTAAAAACACAAAAGTATTTGCCTTCAAATGTACTTAAGTATCCAAAGTACTAAGGTTTTTATGGCTATAATGTTCCAATTATCATTTAAGACTCTTTGCTATACCAACTCAGTTTATGTGAAAAGACTCCAATATTACTCTTAACGCACCAATCTATTAATAGAGCGATATTAATGAGCCAAACATTGATTGATTTCTATTAAAATTATCATGAGCCTAAAACCTTCTTTTTAACTACTTAAAAAGAAAAATCGTGCAAATGAGGCCAAATGAGGTGTCGTGGCGAGTTCGAGTTTCTTCATCATTTATTCCTCTCTAAATGTTCTGCTTGCTGTTCAACTGATGCTGAACTGTATGTTGGTGATCAGTAGACACCATTAAGCACCAATCAAAACGGGTTTGCGTGCGCTCGACCCTGATTGGTGGATTGTTGCGTGTTTGAACAGTTACGTTTTTATCCTCGTAAATAAAAAGGAACGACTGTTTTCACAAAGTGTAGTTGAGTAAAAAGGAAAATATTTGACTTTAAAATGCAGTGAAGTTACAGTAAAAGTCTCCCTGAATGGAAATACTTTAGTAAAGCAAAGATACGTAAGATTTCAGCTTACAACCTTAGCAATCCATTGTCTTAACCACTGAGCTACTACATAGCGCCAGCAGTGTCCAAGAAACTGCTGATGTTTTGGAGATTTCCACCAAACAAAACAAAAAAAGAAAAGAAAAGACAAAAGTAAGCGGCAGCACTGTCGATGTAAACACCTTGTTGATTAGAGAGGTCAGATGAGAATGGTCCGGTGGCTGACAGGAAGGCTACAGAAAATCAAATAAGTACTCTTTATAACCCGGGTAAGCACAAAGGCTTTAGAATGCACCAAACCTGTAGCAGAAGACTACAAGAACAGGAATTTTAGGTGTTCCTAATAATCTGACTGGTATTGACAGTATGGACTTACTGGAATGTTATTATTATCACATCATCTTTTTGCAATGCAGCACAATAATTCTTTATCCTTTATTTTCTACCATAATATTTGGAAAATACTAATAGAGTTCTTGAGACCTTGAATGAACTTCTGAGTTATTGCTTCTTCAAACAGCCATTCGGGTTCTCCTGCCATATTGAGGGCAACAAGTGACCACTTAAAACACTCTGTGGGTGTCAGTACATTTTTTTTGGAACGCTTCTGTGCGGTAATAATGTTGTCAGGAGTCCAACTGTAGCTCTTTTGAATAGCAACTCCAGCACTGATTAATGCCTCGCACCCTAATTGCCCCCGTCTCTTCATTTCCCTGACACAGGAGGAGATCAATAGGGCAGTTAAAGGCCGTCACTTTCTTGCTTCAACTGCTTGAGCTCTTTTTTTCTTTCCATTTTTACCTCCAATTTCCTTTCACTCGGATCTGGCCGTTGTGATCGTGAGGCGGATGGAAGTGTCGGCGGGACCAGTAGGTCAGTAGGAATGCCACATACCCTGAGAGGTGAGAAGAACAGTAAAAGACCTGGGAGTTATTTTAGACAGCAACTTATCTTTTAAAAATAATATCAACCAAGTTACAAAAACAGCCTTCTTTCACCTTGGAAATATTTCTAAGCTAAGAAATATGTTGTCTATATCCGATGCAGAGAAGCTCGTCCATGCGTTCATGACCTCCAGAATAGACTACTGTAATGCATTACTAGGTGGATGTCCTGCATCATTAATAAACAAGCTTCAGTTAGTTCAGAATGCGGCAGCAAGAGTTCTTACTAGGTCAAGAAAATATGATCACATAACCCCAATCTTATCGTCCCTACACTGGCTTCCTGTTAAGTTTCGAATAGACTACAAACTACTGCTACTCACTTATAAAGCACTAAATGGTTTGGCTCCCATGTATCTCTCCAGTCTTTTAACACGCTACAATCCGTCACGCTCCCTGAGATCTCAAAACTCTGGGCTTCTAGTAGTTCCTAGAATAGCAAAGTCCACTAAAGGCGGTAGAACATTCTCACATTTAGCTCCTAAACTCTGGAATAGTCTTCCTGACAGTGTTCGGGACTCAGACACACTCTCCCAGTTTAAGTGCAGATTAAAAACATATCTTTTTAGCAAAGCCTACACATAACACACATCACATCATAACCTTGTGCTCCAGAACATCTGATCACATCACATTATCAACTTGTGCTGTTAATATCATGAACAGCAGCTACGCTAATTCCTCTCCACTGCTTCTCTTTCTCTCCCCATCCCGAGGCTTCCTGAGGTTTGGCCAGCTCCAGTCACGTCCCACCTCGTGAAGATTATGGACTTTAAAGAAGTAGATGCCGAACTCGCAAACATCCTGAACCATCTAGAGACGTACCGGTGCCAATTGGATCCCACTACATGTGTGGAGTTTTGACATTGGACCTCCTGTAGTGTTTAAAGGCTCTGGCATGGAGAAGCTGTTGCTGAATCTGTGATGATCACAAATGTTGACCTCAGTAGCTCCTACTTTTACACCAAAGACTGTAGAAAGAACTACTACTACTTTACTTATAATCTTATACTCCAGTACTCATGTTAGTTCTCACTCTCCAGTGTTCTGTATTGTTGAAAGATTTATGATCAAACTCTTGATGTCACCCAAATGAGGATGGGTTCCCCTTTTGAGTCTGGTTCCTCTCAAGGTTTCTTCCTCATAACATCTAAGGAAGTTTTTCCTTGCCACAGTCGCCACGGCTGCTCATCAGGGATAAACACACACCATTCACCTTGACTGTTGATTTCTGTAAAGCTGCTTTGAGACAATGTCTGTTGTGAAAAGCGCTATAGAAATAAACTTGACTTGACTTGACTAGAAGAACAGCATCTGAGCAAAACTATGCATATAAATGCTTCATGATGCCCCTGAATGATTAACACTCATTAAATACTCAAGTATTGGTGTCTGTATTGGGCACTACTTGAACTCCAGTCTGAATGAAATGGTATTGATGCATCTCTATTCAGGAGAAAGGGTTAGAAAGTGAAACACTGCTGGCCACTGATGGCCCCAAGATGAAGCCGAACATGCTGAGCACGTCCAATAACACATGATCCACAATGCTCATGGAGATGCCATGTAAGTAAAATACACTATAAATCACTGCTTGGCCTCCTACACCCTACTGTTTAACAAGTGTATCAATATCAGCGCGACACCCAGGCAGCAGTAACGTGTAAAACTGTCTCACCGATACAATCCTGGCCAATTCTGGTGCAAATGAACAACATGTTTCCAGATGTTTCCAGGGACCTGTGCACAGAGCAGTTTACTTTCCAAACCTTACTCACTACGTCACGACTCTTGAGAACGATATTTAACCAGAGACACGTTCATGTAGAAATCAATCGAGGCAATTCCTTTGGAATAAATGGCCATGTTGGAAAAAACAAAAAGGAACAGCAGACTTTTTAGTAGACATGAATACGCAGCCTTAGTGAAATTCCTGACCGGGGCTTATAAGAATTATGCAAATGCTCAAATCCCTTTGCAAATGCTGCGTCCACAATATCATTCGCTGGGCATGAAAAAAATGTATTTCTTTTTTTTTTTTTAAGTTAAAACAAGTATCCTTAAGTCAAATTTGCTTTTTTTTTTAACACTTTACTCGTGGTGAACCCAGGCGAGAGTAAAGGCCGTCGTGGATTTATTACTCCAGCCAGTTTTTGAGAACGCAGAGATACTGTAGCCATGCAGCAGCTGCAAAATAGTCCTGGACATCAATTCCCATTTAGGCTCGTGTGACAAATTTAAAGGTGAGCATCAGGCTTTAAATGAAGATGCATGGAGTTGAAAAGGAACACGAGTCAATTTCCTGCAGAAAGCCTGCCTGAACTGTTCTTCTGGATGTTATTAAATTGGTTGGTTGAGCAGAGATTACAGTAGATGTTCTAGAAAATGAATCAACACCTTCTGATCAATCAGAGTCAAGAACACGCATGCTGCCCATTAACCCAAGAGATGTGGCACGGTGTTATAGAATACGGCGACTGCTAACATTAAACTAAACAATGCACTTTATTAAACAACTGTCCGATATAATATCATGATCATGTTCTGAAAGTGGAGCAGAAAAAAAAACAGCCCAGGCACAGGTTGATGTTACTCCCATATCACTTAAACAGCATTTTACAACATATCATGGTGTGAAATTAAGTGAGAACATTTTAAAATGGTCTCCTGGAGTGTCTTCCTGACACCCCACTGGAGCACTTTGCATTCCAAGCATCCCCTAATCCCTGCAGAACAACTGCTATGGTCCAATAGGTAGAGAAGCAGTAGAACCAAACACAATCAGAGCAGTATTTATCACAGCCTTGACATTTACGTTTTGTTTCTAGACCCTGAGGACTATCTAGATTTGACAATATCGCTACAGGATTTCTACATAACCCTAAACAGTCAACATACAGAGCAAAACAGTGTGGTATAATTATTGCTAAACATATTCGTAAGCCTATCTGTCGTCTATATTAAAGACGGTTCACGCGTTTTTTTTAGTGCTGTAGCTTTTCATCTACAGGAAATGGTTTTCATTTTCATTCCAAGTCTTAAAAACATCTGAAATACATCTTTCTTACTCGGTTATCACCCATCAAAACATGCATTCAAGTCCTGCTGCTCTGAAACACCACCTCGGGGCTTCAGTGACATTTAATTAAGATATAAAGCTGATCCTTCCGTGCTACTATACGGAGGACAAAACAAAGCCAGGTGATCCCTCGCCTAACTGTACATCTCGCCGACTCAGCATAGCAAGCGGATTAATTCGCAGGGGGTTTACAAACAAAGACAAAACACAATCCAGAGTCTGAAGTATTTGGAATGGAAAACAGGCACGAATGATTGCTTCTAAATATTTATATTCAAAAGCAATCGGGAAACAAAATGCAAAACAATGCAAGGGCTCAAAGGCGTCACAGCAAATCAGAACAAACGAAACGCGGAAATTAAAGGCACGGAAGGAACGGCACCATTTTACAAACGTCTATATAGAATAGAATCGAACCAGGGAAGTGACTGTTAGAGATCATGTTATTAAAGAGGGGCTTTTTATTTACATTTACAGCATTTGGCAGAAGCTCTAATGCAGAGTGACCTACATTTATCTCATTTATAGAAATGAGCAGTTATGGGGTTAAGGGCCTTGCTCAGGGGCCCAGCTTGGTGTGGATGGGATTTGAACTCACGACCTTCAAATCCAAATTTCAAAGCCTTAACCAATAAGCTCCACCTCCTATATTTTCCACATGTGCATTACAGCACAAATAAATTATTTCTGCACATATTCCAGTGATGTTAGAAAGCTAAGGTCAGAGCGCAGTGTGGGCCATGATGCAGCAACGCCTAGAGCACAGAGGGTTAAGGGCCTTGCTCAAGGGCCCAAGAATGGCAGCTTGGCTTGATCTCTCTACGATCCAATCAGTAACCCAGAACCTTAACCACTGAGCTGCAACTTCCCCTTTATATTCTGATAAGAATGATCTTTTCTGGCTGGGATGAAAACATCCTGAATCCTAACCCATCAAATTAAGTATATAATATAACTGATAAATTGAGGAGTTAATTGCTCTCAAACTGTGGCTGCAGTCATCTTTTCTACAGTATATCGATGTGTAAAATATGTCCAAAATATATAAATATATAATATTGCGATTTGTTTAAACACCATGATTTTGTTTTTTTGATGATTACCAAGCCAAATTTCCCTCTGCTTTATTGAAAGCAATCAGTCTGGATTACATCTTGAAGCCCTGCAAGTCAATAACATTGCGGTCAAGCTCTGGTTTTCTTGCGTGATTTACTCTTCATCTGTGTGTTCAGTGCAAACTTGGCTAACTAGTATGATTATAATCTGTTCTGGCGTGCCCGTCTACCCTCCGTGTTGCATTTTAAAGCAAAAAAACAGCAAGTATAAATCAAAGACCAAGCCAAAAACTGCAGAGGGAGAATGAGAGGCGAGGACGCATAACAAGTGCACCTGCTGCATGTAGACAGCAAACTTGAAGGCTTTCAGCCGGTTTTCAGTTGTCCACAACCGAGCGATGAGAAAGGCAGTAAATCTGAGAGCACAGAATAAAAGTCTTTTCATTTGGCCAAGGTTACAGATATAATATCAGATCTTTTTTTTTATCCCGATTCTGGAACATTTGGTACAAAACTACTGAACGTGTGTGAACCTTTTGAAAGAAACATAATGCAAAGAAATACTGTATACAGCTCCGGACTTAATTACAGTTATACATCACATCTGCAAGAAAAGTAATTGCAAAAAAGGTGAAGTCAGTGACAGTGACAGAATTCAACAAGGCCACGATTTAAAAATGTAGTAATGGACACTAGTAATGAATGATTATGTACGTAAGTCATAAGTCGTAAGTCTTATGTCCATATCCATGCTTTCATTTAAAGGTCAGTGTTTGGCGGTGATGCAGCCTCATAGTCAATTCGTATCACTTATGGTGACCTTGGTTTATCGAGAAAAATTCTCAGAAACGTTCCTTGAAAGACTCCTTTCTTGAAGTTCTGTGAAACTACTAATTCACAAACTGCACTAATGTGTGCATCAGTCATATGCAAAGAAAACAGTGTAATATTGAGAAACATTGAAAGGATTCTTTATAAAATATAATGGATTTAAAATCTTTTCTTTTTAGTTCTTTTAATACAAGGACTCTTTGATGGCACTATAAAACGTTTGCAAAGAATCCGAAGAGCAATTTGTTTGATATCCAGGCTGATACCTTTATTATTTTAAAATACTTTCAATATACAAAAAAAAAATATTCTGGACAACAGAATAATGAGAAGGCAAATGAATCAATGATACATGATGTGTGTTTATGACCATTACAGTGCATTTGGTAAATACAGTTGAAATATTCATATCTGGATATGGATTTAAGTGGCTTAAAAAGGTCTGTTTTTTCACCATGTGATTTTTCTCATGTTCATGTCATAAAGGTATGTGTTCCTACCTTCTGTAAAAGACTTTGTCGATTCTATTTTTATTAATATAAAGGTACTTGTAGTACTTTTTTTAGCAAACCTCCACAATCCCGGACCAGACAGTTATTATAAATCGACACAATGAATAAATACGCCACATTTCTTTAGGTCTTTCTTTGTCCTGTGCGTTTCATATCCGATTGTTTGCTTGCACATGAGAGTCAATATCAGTTCGTTTGTTCTTGGCCTCATGAAAGTAAAAATCCCTGTGACGTTTTTTTGTTGCATTCCAGACTATTCCAGTAGTCCTCGAGTCTCCACCAGATTTGAACTCCACCGCCATTTGAACATTTCTAGCATGCTTTCTTCACATTAAAATTGACAAAAATGTACAGTGGCTCCTCTTATGCATATCTGGACTCACATCTGTTTTTGGAACACAGTATCTGAAATAAGACAGGTCTGGGTTGTCTCATGTTCTGTCTCCATTTCCACCATTACATTTTTCAGGGACAAAAGCTGAGTGTATCTCTGGTAGCGTCGTAAGTTTGAGCAATTTGTCTCGATATCCTTTCTAACATGGTTTTAGATCCTTAGACCATGACCTATTTGTATTAAGCGTGAGGATGATGTGCTTTCTTTTCTTCTCCTTGGAGACCCTAAAGTACTTCTGTGGGTCTCTGTGGATGAGGACGTCTGCCAGATAGAAACATGGAGTTGTCAAAGTTTCCAGTGAAATGACACTACACAGAGGAGTCTCACTTTCACTCAGATTGGTCCGGGCTGGTTTTTAAAAGGCCTTTTGTTTAATAAGGTGATATGTTGGTTAAATTAGCTTTGAGTGCTGCTCAGCAAAACTGAAAGCTTCTCAGAGTACAAACATGTGAAACCTAGAAACGTCAAACATCCCTGACCTTGATGGGCAAAATGTGCTTGTAGAACCACTCGTTACGGAGACTTCGAGATAAGCAATGGCGTACAAAACTCCGGAGACCCTGCGCTTTCTTGTTTAATTCCCACTGGGTTTAATAGTGGTATGATTGCAGAATAAGATGGTATAGCAGTGAGGTTTTTTTCTAAGCCTATTGATGATGAGCTTCTTTTCTCTTTCATTTTTTTCTCTAGATAGCAAAACCTTAAGAGAGGGTTGATTTATTTAGATTGATAAAATCGAATTTGAAATTGGTAATTAATTTGCCACTTTTTTCTTACATCTGATATTTTATTAATTACATATTACAGTTAAACAACCAAAAAAAGAAACAATTAGTACTTCAAATACAGTTAATCCAATGCAGCTTGTATGGATGACTGTATTCTCAACCATAAACAACAAATTATATGCATTTAGGAGAAAATATAACAGCAGATTATTCCCAGTAGCCACGATGTGACCTGCATCAGTCTCCTGTATGTTTGATTCACTGCATCATCATATAGATGTCTTTCAGGTTATCCAAATTACCAGAAACCATTCCACTGATTAGAGCTATTAAGCGGAACAAGTTTGCTGATAAATATGCATGGCATGAACATCTGAGCATACTTATACAATTAGAGCACTACATACAGCTTTGTTATGGGTGTGGCATTCACTTTTTGCCTCCACTGACAAGCTGGATATAGACCTGATGCAAGAAATTAAGTTAGGGAAGCTATTAGGCCCAGTATCTGAGTTTTATTTGTTAATATACTGAGTAATCCATTTATTTCATGGCATATTACTTTCCGCATTACAACAAACGTCTATAGAAATAGCCTGGAAGAATGTACCAGATGTTGTTCTTGTAATAAAAAAAATTAAAATTACAGTGCAAATGCAGCATATGTTGTCATCTATACAACAAGCTAAGAGAACATGTTCTCTAAAATATGATGTTTTCTGAAGAAAACGTGAGTGGTGCGTGAAACTCGGCAGGGGTGTGCCCTGCTGTTAGTGTCCTCGATGAGATGAGCGCTTCGATACGTCACATGCCTGGTATAGCGGTTTTACGAAGGGGCGTGGCCAGTGACCTCACATGACATCACCACATTACCCAGTATTCAACTCCCCTCTCTGTGCCGAGCGTTTAGATATGTCACACTCCCGTGCTGGCTGATTTTCTCGATTTTGCGTATTTCGTACGCAACCGCGATTTTCAAAACGAATGTTTCCAACACACTGCTCAAGTTTGCTCAGATTCTCAGCAATGCAATGTCAGCAAATCAGTGTGACAACAATCCATGTTCGAAACCATATCTTGTCGGTGGTGATCAAACTGCACATCACAACATCTTCTATTTAAAATTAAACAAATTCTGATGCTCATAAAGTATTAATAGTCAGCTATTGTGTTCCGTAAAATCCTTCTGTACTTTTACAAAACAATAGCGCAAAATACAACTGAATACAAGATTACCTTCTTTTTAGTGGAACAAAAAGCTCTCCTTAAGCATTTCTTATGGGTTCCTGATGGTCCTAAATGTGACTATTTCATCTGTTGTATTGTTTTTAGGTATTTTGACAGCAGTGTGTTGCTGTACCATAGTAAAAAGTCACAAGATTAAATCCCTGCTTGGTATTACAAACAAATGACTAAACACTTGGCAGTTTCAATAACTGATGCTTGTTGAATAAGACATGTCCTTGGCTGGTTACTTCACAAAGGCTCTCGTAGCAACAGAAGTTCTTTGTATGCGAGGCTGTCAGCGGTGTCTGAAATTTAGGCGAAAAAATAAAACTGCAACCTCTACAGCACTCGACAGTTTTCGAAGGCCTACAACACACCTACTGATCATCATTCACCCCAGACCTGTAGCCTAGCGCACATCAGCCCTCCGTATGCGTCAACGCTACATCACACGTGGGCTCAAGAACGTGGGTTAACAATGGACGCTGAAAAAAATGCTGCGTTTGATACACGTCTAAGCCAGGCCTAAAAAAAGATTCAGAAAAGTGACTGGTGTTGCCCTTCAATGATTCATCAATTCAGTGATTCAATGATCCTGAAATGTATTGCCCAGTGCAGAGACCTACAAATCTGTTAAAAAAGAAAAGTCGATGGAGCGCAAAGACAAGATAGCAGGCTAGGGCAAAGACTGAGGACATGCTTCTAGCAAAGACAAGCCGCATTAACAGTTGAATGTGTTTTTTCCTTCAATCCTTCTATCCTACTCTTAGATAATATGAAATTTGTAATAATTAATAGTGAACCTACAGTTAACTTCAGAGTTAATTCTCATCCAGTCCACCAACAAACCACTGAAAATGCTAAATAACACCACTTGATATAATAAAGCATGCTGCCACAGGACCTGTGTGCGGAACCCATTTCTTTTAAAGGTGTGCAGCTTGTCCATCAGAGAGTTTAGGAATATATGGTGTCTGTTTTCATCTGCATGGAGCAGTCAGACGTGTGGACGTGAATGATCGAGTGAGTGAGTGCAGAAAACCTGAACACAATGTCTATAATCAGAGCAGTGAAGTGCTCTGGCTTGAGCTATTAATTTTACAAGTGGATCTGCATGATAATGCAGAAAGTGTGTTTTTTTTGGGAGCAAACACTCTATGAGGGTCTCAAACGTACGAGACAATCAAGTCACGAGTGGGATCGCTTTTTATCGTTACATTTGATACGGATCACCTTTACGACGCTTGCCTCTGAACGATAGCATTCGCAGCTTGTATGGCGTGCTTTTAATCCGAGGAATTCTACACTACCTTCTGTTGTGCATTCAATGTCGCCAGTCTCTTTATGTGTTTGCAATGAGATCTGGTCTCACTCTGTGTTCTATGTAAAAAAGATCAAACGTGACTGATTAGTTTCAACCTCATCATCAAAAATAACTATTTGATATCTTTTTTGTTTGTTTGTTTGTTTTTTTTACTATTTATAAAACTACTAACCATAAAGTGTACATTTTACATGATCGCTTTTTTAGCCTCACTGATATTTTACAAATTCAAGGACAACCAGAAACTACATATGAAATATGTACGAACAGAAACAATGACTCTTCTTTGGGCTAATAAATTGAACAATTGGTGCATAAGGTTTAAAAGACTATTTATTGTTGGTTGAATGTTTTTTTTGACTTCCTAGTCAGAGTCTAGCGTCCTATTCAAAGTGCTTTTTCATTTAATGTGTCTTGTGCAGGAGGTCAAGCACTTCAGACTTACAAGCAGTTTCAAAATGTCTTCGACCTTGACAACTGCAATTTTTGGAAAGAATTTACTCGATAAACAAAGCTGTTGACTGAAACCTTTTTGTGCAAATAGAAAACGTGGCATTAAAGACTTTGAGCCGGATCCCTGTGAAGGTTCAGAAAGACGATTGTTTGATACTGATTTACTTTTTTCTCAAATAAATATTCATTAGCATTCAGAACAGGTTACAAACAAAAGGCTATGAAGTGGCAATGTTCAGTGATATTAGGTTTACTCGGATATCTACTATAGTCTAGCTACTATATTCATGTTTGCCTTTTACACACAACAAAATTCAACAAAAATTAACTGAATACGTCTCTCTACCTTAGTAAAAACATTTTTACAATGAATTAATACTAAAACGGTGTCAAACATGACAAAGACAATTATTTAAGCCCAACTTTGGTAAACAAAAACAGTTTTTCCAGGTGTTTAACTAACCAATCTGCTGCAAGTTATTCCATTTTAAGATTGATTAATGTGTTTTAATTACAACAACTACTAATTATAATAATAAAAATAATAATAATAATAATAATAATAATAATAATAATAACAACAATGAAATCCAAGTCAGTCTTTAAGCAATTATGGTCACAGATGAATCAAAATATTTCTGCATAAGGTTTAAAATTAGTTATTTATTGTTGGTTAATTTACTTTAATTCTTAAGTTCTGAAAATCTGCTTTGAGACAATGTCCATTGTGAAAAGTGCTAAAGAAATAAACTTAGACACTGAACTTCTGACTGGAAGATTCTCTTGAGCAACCATCATTTGCTCAGTTATATAAATAAGAGAACTGTTTAAAAGTCACTCTGGATGAGGGCATCTACCAAATGCCAGAAACGTGTAAATAAAGAAACAAAAATCCAAATCCAGCATAAAATATGATGCAATTTTTACTACTTGGAAAGACTTTAAATTTAAATGGCGAATACAAAAAATGCTATACAATTGGCAGAAACATCACTAGACATCATGGCTGTGATATATAAGAAGAATCCTGGTGCCTGTTGGTGTATCCTCTACCTGAATACAAAACAAACAAGCACTGCGTAATTCATCCTAAATTAATGAGCGGCATCCTAATGAAATCATAACATTAGGTTAACTCTAGCAGCAGGGTGTCGAGGAAGCACTTTACCTGCCATTCTACAGAAAATACAGCATCATCAAAGCTCTCTTCATCCTAACTGTATACATTCACAATATTGATGATCGGCGATAAAGCCAATGAGCTACGTATACGGTCAACTAATAAACCGCTGCATGGAAATCGTTTATTTTACTGACTACTAAACCTTACGTGTTCCTCTGGAAAAATTGATATATTTGCAGTAACTATCTTTTAAAGCAAGCCCCTTGAGCTTAACTTAACAGGCAGTTTACGTCGAACTGCTGTCAAGTAGGTCACGTAGATTATCTAAAATATGAGCTCAGGGTGTCATCTATTACCAGGGCAGGTTTTTAACCTGAGTAAAACTGCCTTGAAGTCATCAACAGAACGTCAGGATTTCACCAAAAGGGCTATGGAGTATAAAGCATGGAGCAAATTCCAGAAAAATAAACAGATATCAGATATTTCAAAGCTTAAACCTTCAAACTAATAACACTAATTCTTCACAACGGAGTCAAACTGTATAGCTCGCATTGCATTCCTGATCTTCAGGCACAAGGTTTGCCGTCTTCACTACTCCTATGTTGGATTTCTCCACAATCTGGTGTTGAATGTCACTGGAAAATAGGGTGTGAAAAGAAGCTCTTGCTTTTCTTTTTCCTCTCGTATCTGCTTTTAGGAGCTAGCAGCCAAATGGGACCATTATGTTTCAAAATCTTCTGCATACCAGTGCTCACTTCGCATAGGAATATCAAAAATGTAGCACCAATCAACAAATAAAAAGGATGATAACTAAAAAATTAGCAACCAACAAAATTACAAAATTTTGTTTTAGCACAAATTACTGGCTATACATCTGTGACATGACATTTCACTAGACAATGTGCACAGTCAGTGGATGAATGTATATTGTGTATATATAAATACTATATTTACATATTGCATTTGTAGGGTGATTTGACTACAAATTTAGAAAATCAAATCTATTAGGATTCATATTTGTAGCTTTTAAACACATTTGCAACCAAAGTAATGCAAATTCATCTTTCCTCGAATGTGCTCAAGTCTCTTGGTTCTACATTTGCTATTTTTATGTATTATCACGTGCACCCTGGGCACAATATCCAAACAAAATGCTCCTGCAGTACACAGAAATGGCCCATACTCCATCTGTGTCATAAATATGCACTTATTAGTGCAATGCAAGACGAACAATCTTGTTACAAACATAAAAAAACAACAACAGCAGCACAAATGTGAAATTCGAAACATGGACCCGTTATTGATTGCGGTAATGCTTTAGAGTGAGCGAATTCAAAATGCCCCTGTAAATCCTGTTCTGCATGTAAAGCCTCAGAGTGGCAGGGTAAAAATGCATTTTGTGGGAGGAAAAAGATTGAACTCCCTGGAGGCTCGTGCCATCGCTCCTAGCCGCTTTCCTCAGCCAAGGAAGTGAGCTGTATCGACAAGGCAGCCCATGCATAGCAGAGGTAATGAGCACTTTCAAACAATGGGAATTAATTCCACAGCTGAGAAGAAAAAATAAAGCCCTTATCAATGCCGGGTAATAAATGTACAAAAGAGAGAATGGAGGCGAATTCACAGCTGATGAAGCTCAGGTCAAAGAGATATTTATAATGGTCACGATACCATCTGAAGACCTGGCAACCCCAAAGAAGAGTAATGTGTACTGTAGTGGGGAAATGAATCCTTTTACAAATCACTTGTTTAAGGTAGAATCTAGAGTGCACATGCTCAGGGTTTTACAGTTATCATGATTGGAGGAGAAAACATACAAACTCTCATGAATGTTTCTAATGTGATGGGCTTCAGCAGGAAAGCAAATAGTCCGTGTGTATATTGGAAACAGCGATGCAACTATGAACCATTCCAGAGACATATGTTAATAACCTTATTTATTTTTTGTATATTAATTTTAAGTTCATAAATTAGTCCCCATAAGTTTCCCTATAAATTTCCCACACCACCCCACTGCTGCTCTCCCTCCACTGGCTTCCGAGAGCTGCACGTTTCAGATTCAAAACACTGGTGCTTGCCTACAAGGCCAAAAATGGTGCAGCAACACTCCTACCTCAGAGACCTCATTACACACTTCTCTGTTCTGGCACCGAGGTGGTGGGACCTAGATGTCCAAACAGCAGAGTCCCTGGCTATCTTCAAGCGACGGGTGAAGACCCACCTCTTCCTGAAACACTAACACTTTCCAAGTTCTCTTTGTTCAGCATACAACTCTGTTGAGAGGTTTATCTTAATGTGTAATCTAGCGTAGCAGTGTAGATTTATTCATCGATTGAGACTCACTCTTTTGTACGTCGCTCTGAACACGGACGTCTGCCAAATATCTCAAATGTAAATGTAGGTTTAGCCCTAATAAGTAAAACAGTTGTGACACGGAAAAACTCCATAGATATGAGAGAAACCTTGAGAAGAACCAGCCTCATCTGGGTTACACCAAATATCTATTTATTTTGGAGGATTTTTGAGTTATAACTCAGATGCAAAGGACCGATTTTAGGAACTGATATACGTGAATATGGACTTAATAACTTAAGTTAAGGTTTTAAAAAAGGATTTGAAGGTTTCCAATCTAGATCTTGACTCTCTCTCGGCCAGTCCTGGTCTTAAACTTGAGAATGGGAATTATAAAAGGCTCCTATGCAAAAGGTGAAATGTTAATAGGTCTGCATTTGAACTGAAATTGTTTACGCTCTCATTATCGAGAACTCTCATTCTCAGCATTGATACTGGTGCACTGCATTTAAAGCTGTGCAACGTGCAGAGCAAAAAACACGGGTCCTACGTTCCATGATGAGCTAAAGAGCCCACACAGCAACCCCCTAATGTTGAATTTGTTCATGCTGTCGACTCATTTCAGAACAACTGGCCTTATATAAACACTGTAGGTGTAAATCCAAGGCTGGGGTTTGCTGTGTGGGCTACAGGCTCATTGTATAACCGCAAACGTTCCATTTGTTTATTTTGCTTTGTTTCATGGTGTTTTGTTTTCACCGCATGAGCTCATATTTATCACCGATCACAGTACGAGCAGATTTATCGCAGATCAGTAAGTAACACAGACAAGTTATGACTTGTGGTGCAGTCAATACCACTTGCACTTTAAAAATTATTGGGTTTTTTTGGAGGGGTGTGTGAGCCAGGTGCATTTTTTTCACCTCCATCTGTTATTTCATGCACAAGTAGGTAATTCAAATGTCTGGAGTTGATTGTGGGAATAGTTGTTACTACTTCTTCTCGATGACTTTAGAAGTGCCCATGTCTGTAAAACAGACCAAGACAGAAACACAGGCACAATGTGTTTGTCAGAACAGACAGTTGCTTTCATTGTTGAGAAGAGAGTGTGTCTGAGAGCTTTTCCATTCCATGGAAGGTGGACAACTTTTCAACTATTGAACTGTTGTTTGCTTCAATGGTTATGAAGAATATAGAATCTATCATCCATCGATCCATCCATCCATCCATCCAATCTATTTATTTAGTTCAACATAGCCTTTAAACACAAAGCGATGCCAATATTAGAATTAATTCTAACACAACTACAACAACACAAAATTCCCTTCAACCCAAAGCAGGTTCATCCAGTGTTTCTAGAACATTTCTGCAATAAACCTGGAAGTAATGTGGAATATCAGATCAGCCAACATCATTTAACATCCAATAGTGATCTTGTATGACGGGGGAATAAAGAGACCTGGGGTGCAGTCAGCATTCCAATTCATCCCAAATTTGTTAATTGGAGTTGAGGATCGAGTTTAATAGCATGAGATCTTCCACTCCAACCCATTTAAAGCAGATCTTCAAGAAGCTGGCTTTTCATGGAGTGTGCCTTCAGAACAGTTTGGATGAAGAGGTACATATGGCTGGAAAAGACAGGTGTCGAAATACTTTTAGATTAGAATTAGATTTGCAAATCATTCTGTTGTGTTTAAAAATTTTTTTTGGAATTTGGTTTGTAGTATCTCACTATGATTCGCAACTAATCTATATTTTGTTAACTATTAATTGGGAATGCTACCATTGTAACTCACAGGACAGGTTGAACTATGAGAAATATACAGTAGGTTGCGTGTTATAAGAATTGCATGAAAGACTATTGCAATTAAAAAAAAAACAACAACAACAAATAAGCGGGAAAAAAAACAAAGGGGTTTATCGTGAGTTACAAACCATTTCTAAAGACATAAATACATAAAGTACATTAAGACGTTGCGGAAAAACTATTACAAGCAGATAAGAGAATGATTAACCTTGACAAGGTTCAATGAAAGGAAAAAAAAAACGTGAAGAGAGCTGGTGGTGGATAATGTATGGTTCTCATCTGGGCATCAAGCTGGAGTAGTGTATCGGCTTGGCCATGTGCGGCTGCCAGAGGAAGTGCCTCAGTTATCTTTATTAATCGTCTGACAGCAGATTGCAGCAGGTGGATGAATGAAGAAGTAAATAGAAGCCTCTTAACTAATCCAGATCAAATGTCTCAAAAATGTTGAATGATGCATTTCCTTACTGCACAAAATCTAAAGTACTAAACCAAATACTAACAGATCAAATCGACCCTGCAATCTACCAAATGCAGATAGTCTTTAAAAATATTTTTTGCCCTATTTTCTTTTCTTTTCTTTTTCGCATTTTCTAAAAATATTTCCCTCCACATGAACACACTGCTCCGTAAGTTTAATGGAAAGTGCATGTGTATTGACTGGAGGAAGTAAAAATGTAAGAAAAGTTTTTTTGAAAATATTATTCAATCATCTCAAGTTACTGCTTTATCCTGGAAATAATGAGAAATGGCAAACACATGATTGTGGACTGACGATGAGGTGAAGGTTATACTTGGGCCATAATACAATCTCTAATCATAGTGTGGTTTGTATCACAGTTGCTGTACTGGGCATATCATGGGCATGATGAATGAACTACGGTGTAATAATGAAACGAAGCAAAACGATGCTGCGAACACTTCAAATTAAAAAGTACACGCCTTCCCAACATGTTCTTGACACACAAAACATCTATTAACATGCAAATATTGTTTTTTCAACCTTTCTACTTGGAAACAATAACAATAAGCCTGAAATGCTATTTTTTCTGCAAATGGAAGCAACTCAAATAATAAACCGTTTTCAGAAAATATCTGTATGGATGTGAACGCTGCCTGAATCCTTTCATTCAATCATTAAAATTATTCATATGAATGCAAAACAATCCCAACCTTAAAGATCCTTGTTACAAGCCTGGTAATGATCAGCAGGGATTGTCCAGTGCATGGTGAGGTTATGCAGAATCCAAGAAGAAGCAAATAAAGGCACTAAACTTGGTCTTTTGTTGATCTACAGTGTCAAATTTTGTGTAGAAAATAAAATAAATGAATAGTTGAAAATTTAACTTTACAATTTTTTTCTCAGAATTGTGCCTCAATAATATAATAGACAGAGATGATGCAGAATCCTGAGAACGACTCCTGTAGACTTACACAAGTTCAAGCAAAACTCCATAAATAAATACTCGACCAATTAACCAAATAAGTGCCACTTTCTAACACTGTATTTTGCACAAAATCGTGTTTCCAAGCTCTCAGACCCTCCGACTAGGCATCAATAGCTGGGTTGCCATTTGACCTGGAGCACCTCTAAGCTCCAAATATGCAGTAGCTTACTATTTAAATGAATTCTATTGAAGGGTAAGAAATGGGAATGATTTATGCAAAAGTTCATTAGTTTAAGTAGCGACACTGAGGGTCACAGAAAGGCTCGTCCCAGCTGGGAGCGAACCATGAGCTCTCAGGTCACAGGAACAAAATCACTTCCTCTTCCCACTCAAATGATGCAGCATAATCAGTCCACCGAGACCTCCTTGGAAAGTTAAGAGGTGAGCAAGTCCTCTTTTTGTGCTGGCCGGTGTTTGCACTTTGTGAAGAGATATTCATGGTGTGTAAAACAGTTCCACCAAAGTAATTAAACGCTCCATTAAGTCCATACAAATGACAGTGCATAAAAGAGGGGATCTTTTTTTTCCCCCTTTTTTTTGATGAAAGGAGTCGAAGAAACAGCGCGAGGATATCAATTGTCTCACTGCTGGACGTTTTCAAGACTTCAGCTATTTTAGGGGTAAAGCGTAGAGCTGTTTCAGAGCTAAACTGAAGGAACCTTGGCTTCCATTCACACAGCTCATACATAAAGCACTCTTCCTTTCGCGAAAGAGTTTTCAGGCCATAACTCAGGTAAATCACCGCTTATTCCTTGTGTTAGCGAGGATTGAGTGCTATGACAAGCCAGCAATCCCCCACTCAGGAGAGACAGCAGATCTGGGCAGGAGAGATACAACCCACATTCTGCATCATCAGCACTCAGTGGGTTGTATGTCAGCTTTTTTTTTTTTTTTTTTTGGTAGAAAAAAATATATTCCAACCTGACAAAAAAGTATACTGTGTAAGTATACAGTGCCATGATGCATGTAACATCTGTGTGAACACTAGACTTTAAAACTGTTCATCTCCACTGCAACCATTTTAAGACCATCATAATGAACTTTATATCATTAATCTTTTGGACAATAATCACTTATGCAAGATCTTTGTGTCCCACACTCACCACACGATTTTTCATGCTATTCACTTCATTTTTCCAAATACAAACAACCATCATGTTTCATTCCCTCGAATCACATTCGATTCAGCAAACCTGTACATCGTTACAAACATCCTTCGGTGTTCATTCGTGGACACAAAATAGGGCACAATAAGGAATGATGTATTACTAATGTGCAGTTACTGCCTACTCAGGATCCAAATCAGTGTACAAAATATCTAAATCTGTTACAAATGTCAGCTACTGTATATAGATAGATAGATAGATAGATAGATAGATAGATAGATAGATAGATAGATAGATAGATAGATA
>JAAIIK010000090.1:1779948-1801922 GCA_014706435.1 Silurus glanis | reverse complement strand
GAAAAGGACATCTGGTTTTATTTGCACTACAAAGACCTGTGTGTGAAAGGGGCCATGAGTTTAGAAGGCAGAAGGCTCTTTAAAAAAATTTGATGATTTGCTGTCTGTCTGAGCCAAAGAAATAATAGTAAACTATCAGTTCCATATTGAATTGCATCATTTGTTTCCGCTGAATTGTACTGCATTGCGAGCCGCACCAACCTGTTGGATCCTCACACAGATACAAATCATGGCAGTGCACTAGACCTCTGCGGTACGCTTGCTGTTACCGGACACGGCACAAGCAATGGCACGGTGAGAAAAAGCTGCAAAAGTCATGGCAGACATGGCTGGTGTCATATCCTCACTAATGTTGCTCTTTGAAGGGGGTGGGCTTATCGGCATGTTCCCCGTGAACCCTCTGTCTAGACGATAGCTGAAAGCTCGGTGGCAGCTAAAAATGGCACTCCATTGTACTTAGTTCAACAACTGAAGAATTCATTGTCAAGGTGCTTTAGAGCTTTTTCTCCCTAAATGACAGCAGCATTTGACTCCTATCTCATACTTACACATAGATGATTTGTCTGCCATTCAAGGACATGCAGGGGTTATAAAAGTGGGTGATAAAGAGAGAAAAAATGTAAAGGTTATAAGAGATTGTAAGAGAAGGGTAGTTGGAATTTTATTTAACCCCTTCAGCTAGATGTCCATTGAAAACTAATAAGAATTGTTCCGAGGCCGATCCGAAACTTTGCTCTACATTCATTGCATCTAGCCTTTAATGCAATCTTGCAAAATGATTTAAAGAGTGATATTAATCAGAACCGAAGCCAGATATTACACGGTGTTGAAGATGACGCCGCATTGAGACACGGTCCTGCATTGCTCTCTTTTGTGCCATAAACACCAACAATAAGCATAAAGTCTCTCTACGTTTGTCCTTCTCTAAAAAATACAAACGTGTAAATATAATCATTGTTCCCCTGTCCTCATCTATGCATTGTTACAATATAAAATATATTTTTTACTTACTCATCAAATCGTTAAACAAGTGCATGTCTGAAACCCATGATAAATTTTGTCGCTTATGCAGTGAAGTAAACTTTTATGCCGCCTGGCCGCTAATGCAAATTTAAATCCGCAAACAAGGTGTTGATTCAAAGAGAGCTATTTGCGCTGTCAGATCAAAATAATTTGTTACTGTATAAGTGCATTAGATGATGGTCGGTATATATTGCTGAGTATTGAGAAGTTAAAAGAGACGCTTTAGTCAGCAAAAATGGCCACAAACAGACACTAGGCATTATTCGCTCAATGGACAACATTCTTACAATCTTTCAGAATGAATAATTTATATTTCGCAAGGAGTTTTCACATTACTGGATCAAGTCCTAGCTGATTTACGTGAACTTACCCTAAAATCATTTCATATTCGGTTCTAATTGCAGTAAAGATTTGTATTTGTAAAACCCCAAGCTGTGTCAATGAGATATTAAGATTAAATAGGATTATTTTTGGGTGCTGATTTGTGTAACAAGCTATGTTAGAAAAACGTTATAAAAAATTAAAAAAAAAACTATACCAACTTCAGCCACAGGAGGGGGTTTGCGATTTTTTTTTATTAGCTTTTATAAAGTTGATCCATGAAAATAAATGCTGTATTTATTATTACAGTTTACCGTTATATATTGTAATACCACCAGCATGCAATACCGTCATCACTTTCAACCCCAACGGGCAGGTGATTTATGAAAAAGCACAAGCGAGCAGAGCTTATCTCATGGGCTAGTCGTTATCACATGAGTAGAAACAGATAAACATACGTCTTGTATGCTTTTAAGCCTTGCACAAAGAAAGTGCTGCAGCCCTCCGGCGATGATTAATAATGCACTGTAATACATATATGTGTAGGCCTTAGGCTCTGTAACAACTCTACCAATTTTGCATGAACTGCCAGACAGAATGAAGACACTAATACAGTCCCAAGCTAGCATAAACCTAGCGTATAAACAAGTCCAGAGGCGCTAATATGGTGTGAGATTACTGAACTGTGATCAATAATATACTGTACTACTTAATATATGTCTAATATCCTTATTAGGCTCAAAATTTATAATGTTGCTTAAAATACAGAGTAGAACCTGCAGAAGAGTGGGGTGTTGTTACAGCATATACAGACGCCAGTGGGTGATGAAGTACACAAACACATGTATGAATGGACACCTGAGTTCAACAGGTGGCTCTCAAACAGGGGGAGGGAGAAAAGGACCAGACGTAGTCTCAGATAAATGTTTGTTGGAATCTCATTTGTAATGAAAATCTTCATCAAACTTGAAATATATATTTAGGTGACTTGTGGCTTTCAACCCAGTACTTTTCTGGATTGCTCCAGGACTGATTTCATGTGTTTATATATGAAATAATAAAATGTTCAATCCAGAAAATGTATATTCAAGGCATTTCATCGTCTATAACTTATTATCTTTTTGAGCAATATCAACTTTGATGGAGTCGAGTTCGAGTCTGGAGTTTCGTCCATCATTTATTCCTCTCCAAATGTTTTGCTTGTTGTTGAACTGATGCTGAACTGTATGTTGGTGATCATTCGATTCCACCAAGTGCCAATCAACACAAGTTTAAAACAGAGCGAGCGCTCGACTCTGATTGGTGGATCGCTGGTGAAATGGATCGACTGATTTCGAGTAATGTATTTGAGTAAAAAGCAAGAGATTTGACTTGTAGTGTAAATGTAACTAAATGTAAATGTGTTGACTTGAAATGTAGTGAAGTTAAAGTAAAAGTCTCCCCAAATGGAAATACTTTAGTAAAGTACAGATACGTAAAAAAAAAATGCTACTGAAGTAACGAAGTACGTCTTTACTGTCCATCGCTGACAGACACTCAACATTTAGTGTCATTTTAGATTGTTAAAATATTTACAGGGACAGAAACTTTGATTTTGCACCTACTTTGACGTACTGTTTTGTGTATTTAGGCCTCATGGACTATGTGTGTCTAAGAACGTAATCTGGCTCTACCGTATGAACTTCAAACCAATGGGAACACAACCTAGGAGATCAGGTCTAATCAGCTCATTACATCAGGTACGGGTTCTGATTTTGAGTACTGAAAGTTGTGATCCTCACACTTTTGTGAATGTGCTTATGTTCTCATGTTCAGGTGTGTCTGTCATGTTTCGCTTCAGCTGCGTGCCACAGACTTCTGGTATAACAGCTCGCCAATGCAGCAGGACCAAATTCACTTAAAGCCCGCGGCATGGAAAAACTAAGCCACCTTTTTTCTGCATGGGCAAAACCTGGTTTAGGCCACACCCACTTCCTTTACACGTTTCATATGCAGATACTGTGGATATATTTGGAGCACTTAACTGATAAAAACCCAGAGAGTGGCTTTGTGTTACATCTTGACTTCACATATATAAAGTACACCACATTGCCAGTCCAGGATTACTGCAGCAACTATTAATAATGTACTATACAACTTTATGTATATGAATGCAGACTTCAGAAGCCGTATTCCTTTCGGCCTCGAAACCGAGCTGCTAATGGACCAAAGATGATCCCATCCACCAGGTACAGATTCATTGAATAGATTTTCAATGCCCAGTGAATTAAATATAAATTTGAATGTGAAAAATAAAAACTTTGAGTTATTAAAATGCATGTTTATTGCACCTTTAAGTCTTCTCACCTTTGCATCAATTTATACTAAGCTATAATGATTAAATCCACATTATTAAAAAAACATTTTATAGATGTACAATAGGAATAAAGGAATCTCATATCTCTAACAGGCAGTACATACTGGATGTGTGTTAACACATATGACCTGTAGGGGGCTCCAAGCCTCAGAAATGACGCGCAAAACAAAAAACCACCAAGTGGTCCAGAGCACATTGTAAACACGTTTCAGCTTCTCCACGATGTTTTCACTGAAATGACAATCTTACTTTTTACATTACCTACTTTTCACACTACTACATGTCAGTGATTTAAGGTTTTAATTCAGTGCAATAAAACCAGTATAAAAGTCCAGGTATGTGCAAACGCCTAGTATTAATAGGCTGCTCAAATAGACCACAAAGTAACAGAGGAAAAGGCAGATTGAAGATGGTTAGGGGTGAAAAGAAGAAAAAAAAAAAAAACTATAAAAGGTGAACAAAAGCAAAATGAATTTGCATTGAAATGGCATTGGCTTCTAACAGCCATGAACCTGATTATTTTCATGGAGCTTGCTCTTCTCCAAATCTGGCTAAATCCCTTTTGACAGTTGTCATTCTGCTAAGCGAGTCTGTCTCTCTCTTTCTCGCTAGAAGTGGTGTCTCATCACATGCACCATCTCGACAGAAACCTACAGCCGTTTCCTTAGAGCTGATTGATCCTCCCAGGAAGTCCATCCTAGGTTTCACTCAAGCTCTGCGCATTTGCATATGAATGGAGAGGTCTGATATGTGTGAAAGCTCCCATTGATTAGAGAAAGGGTTTGCTGCCCAATATCCCACCATCACAACTGGACTCCTTTTTCTCATTTTCGACTCGAGAGCTAACGACTGCTGGATGCATCCGATTCCTCCTTAGGCATATTCCTGGGTAGAAGATTTTATACGTTTATTCGCCCCTCCTGAATAGATAGTGTAGAAGTCCATATTCAGGCAGGGTAATATGAAGTGGCATGTAAACTGCTTCCAAATTACACAATACAAACAAAATAGATGAGGAAAGTAAATTCATACCCACAATTTTTTTTTTTTTTGCCGTATACTGGACTTTTCTCAAGCACGTAATTTACTCTAATGCCAGTACATCTTTTTCAAAATACATCTAAAAGTTAACTAAAACCTGCTTTATAAAGTATAAATGAAACTATATTTCTATTCTATTCACTATATTCATTTAACCTAGTTGACTAGTCTATTTTTAGCACATTAGTAGACGACAGTGATATAAACTGGTGATTATTAACATTTATATCATTATCATTTTTTATTATTCCAACAATAATTCAATAATAAACCTGTAGATAATATTATATATGATATTTATTATTTCTTTCTTCCAATAATTCATATCGAGAGTTTAAATGCTTTTTGTGTTTTATTTGTGTGCAGCTGCAATCTGATCGTCTAGATTTAAAAAAAAAAAAATAAAATAAAATATTGAGAAAAGCTTTACATAATCAAATGGCGGTAAATATTACAAGGCAATTAAATATAGCCATTAATCAAGTTAATTTTTTTCTGAAAGGCTTAAAAATAAATAAATAAAAGATGATAGATCACATGATATAAATATTTTTTAGTTTGAAATCCTACTAATGGTTAATGCTTTTGAATATTAATATTAAAATGTAATTTTCAGTATTGCTAATGTTAATCAGTAAAATAAATGAGATCGAGATCTGTCTCGTGATCTTACATGGTGTTGCGCCACCTAGTTTGCGATACACGCAGCAACATGTTGTCCTGCAGATTTCCTACAGAAAGAGCCGTCACTTCCCTGATACAGAAAAGACACATTTGCAGATGCTACCGAAAATACATAGTTACCGTATTTTCCGGACTATAAGCCGCTACTTTTTTCCCACTCTTTGAACCCCGCAGCTTAAACAACGAAGCGGCTAATTTATAACATTAAACCAATGAAATTGCCGAACGGGTTCAGGTGAACCAATGAAACTCTTTATAATAAATCAGACGCGCTCCCACTGAATCGGGCCGCACCACATCATAAATATGGATGATGTTCCTCTGACGTTTTACCTGCCGCTCACTCGGACTGTCTACAGGAAATTCGAATCATTCGTCACGCTGAAAACAACCGGGCATGAAAACACACTTCACCTGTGTTCTGAGCTGCACGGCATCGGGAGAAAAGCTTCACCGATGGTGATTTTTAAACGCACGACGATGCCAAAAGAAAAACTCCAGAGAGAAATAGTTGTGAAAGGAAGGAGGAAGACAGTGAACAATGACTTTCTTGGTAGGCTACTGTTTAGATACAAGCCGTGTAACAGACACTGTCTTTCGTTAAAGCCTGTGTAAAGTTCATTAGTTTCAGTGTAGACACCTGCGGCTTATAGACAGGTGCGGCGTGTTTATGTTCGAAATAAAAATCTTTGTCAAATTCAGTGGGTGCGGCTTATATTTGGGTGCGCTTAATAGTCCGGAAATTACGGTAATCAAACACAAATTATCTTCTTCTGCATTGCCTTAAATGCTGCATGCTGCTTACTACTTTTCCTACAACTATTAATGAGATGTTAAGCAGCTCAAAACTTGGGAGGACAATACAATGGCATTGTGTGGCATTTTGAAAAATGCACCCCAAAAACAGCCCATAAACAGATGGTAAACAGAAACAGTCCTCAGGTTACGAGACGACTCGCATCAGCTGCAGAGCTCACGCAAGTCAACATGGCAGAGGAATCGAAGCGGAAAAGCACGGCAGGTGTGCAGGAACGTCAAGAACAACCTTTTGCTGTGATTAAAGCGATTCTGCATTTTCGAAACAAGTTGTTCCTGTGACGTTGGAGACGTGGAGCTCCACTGGAAATTAACAGCGCGTCTAATTTGCAGGGCGTTAAACACGTACATGTGCAATTATTTTGCTGAGATTTCCCATACAATCAGGAAAACTGAAAAAAAAAAAAAAAAAAGAATCCATTTGATCAGATCTTTAGTGACACACCACAAGTCACATTAATCCTCATATGTCATCTATCTTTAATTTCAGACCAGCTGCACGTGTAGGTTTAATCAACACACCCGCCACAGCTGTAAATCACAGACTGGAGCCCTGTACGCTCCTGCTGAGCGATAGGCATTTCAAGGTTAATGGCAGGAGCTTGTATTGAGGGACTTATGTTCATTATTAGACATGGCATATCTGAGGTGTTCAGCAGAGACGAGATTAGCACATTGCAGGCGGCTGTTCTCCACTCGACACTCCTCGAATACTTTGTTAGCTCCTTAGCGGATCAGCAGCACTACCCGGTCTAACCATATGTTTTTTCATCCTCCATATCGCATATAATAACAAATAGTTGAAACAAAAACAAAGCTCTCTAGAGCTTGCCGTTTTTCTTGCAAATAACGCTTCTTCAGGACCTTAAAAAAGCATTAAAGTGCACCGACGAAAGGAATGGAGACCCCTCAAGGCGCAGACTTTGCTGTGGAGAATAATGGCCAATATCTTGGCAAAGTGACAATTTTACCTTCCAGCAGGCACTTGTCTTTTTGATAGGCTTTATGGGTCAAGGAGAAAGAACCATCAATCATCTGAAGGAGCCTAATGATTGTAACGAATACAATTCTACAATGCATGTAATGTAGGAGCAACAAGCACCAAGAGAGACGGCCCGCTTGTGGAGATCGTGTGATGCAGAAGTGCGAAGATTGTTATTATAGCACTATTATGTTTCACTGTAGCTCTCTTCTAAAGTTTGTCTTACTCACACCCAAGATGTTTTATCCCAAAGAATATAGTTTGGATTACGGTTTCTTCGGTTCGTCCTCCTGGGAAGAAGCCTTAAGGGCTTTCTGTAGAATTCTGTATGGGAGCAATAAGTTTCGAGACTCTCTCTGTTTACAAGAAAGAACTTTATTTATTCACCACACGATCAAAATAGTCCCCTTAAATAATCCCAGCGTTCTTCTGGAACGTGTCCTGGTAGTCTTCTGTTCGAAGCGCATCAGACGCCGTCTGCGATTCGTGCCGGATCTCCGCAATGGTGTTAAAACAGAGACCGGATCTTTATCTTCAGACAGATCTGCCGAGTAGGGTTGGGTGCAGAAGTGAGATCACGTGGATCGTTCTCCGACGATCATCATGCTCACGTTGCCGAATGGTTTTGACATTTTTGGGGGTTGAGCTCGTCGGAGGTCTTCCTGATCTCTCGTCGTTTTCCGGCGATGTTTTTGTGCTCTTGAAGTGCTCGTTGGAGCGTCGCCGTATGTCAAACGTACGTCATGTCAAACGTCTCTGCGGCAGATTCGTGTCCGTGATGAAATCGCAGACGTGGTAACGCACGTGGTCAGAACAGCACCAGTTAACACCGAGAAACGTTTTGATACCACGTATAGGCCAGTATATTATTTTATGGATTTGTTATGCGCATAATTTTGTCTAATTACTTAATTATAACAGTTTCATTTGTTTTGTGAAGCATATGGCTTTCAAATAAATAAATTAATTCATTAATTAATATATATTGATCAATACTTTAGAATTACTGATGAAACCCCTGATGCAGTCTCACAATTATATCAAAATGTAATTGCTTGAAATAACACAGGGACCACCACAAACCTCTAGTCTTCCTTGCCATCATCACGAATACACGGATGCTCTGATATCAACATTGAAAATGTTCAGAACGGACTTGCGAATATCCATAGCAGGAACAACAAAACAAAAACAGGAAGCTTGGGTACACACTGGGAAATGCACACTGGGAAAAACTGTGTGTGTGCTTCAGGGATGGTCAAAAGATTTTTAACATAAGTAAATAATAGACCACGCCAGCTACGGCTTCTCTTTTATAGATTGGCAGAAAGCTTTAGAATAGATGTGGGCATTAGTTCTCAGATCCTGCAGAATGAAAAAAAAAAAAAGAAAAGCAAAAAAAAAAAAAAAAAAAAAAAAACAGGCGAGAGTTTTTTTATTTTCATTCTGAGATTTACAGAAGACGCACGAAGTTTCAGTAAAACTCATAACTCATAAACTTCCCGATAAGACTTGTCTTAGTTTTCGATATGGGGAAGATAAAGAGATTTCTTTTTTCTCATTCTGTGCATGGGGAAACGAGTTAACAGTACTGTGCATGCATTTCTGATTTCTGAAATACACTGCACATATTTGATATGTGGAACTTGGCAACCTTGCTCATGGGACGAAGATCACGTTCATCAATTTGATATGAATTGGAATCCCAAAACCGTGAAATTTAATGTGAAAGTTTGCTGGAAAAATCCACCGGGTTCCTTTCTGAGGAGTTCTGTATATATAGGATCTTTTTCCTCTCGGTCTCACACACTAGCGAGACAAAACATTTTTATTACAAAGAAGCAACTTAATTTATTGATGCCAGTTGAAAGATGACCAGATCTTGAGGTGATCTTTTGGGAGATGTTCTAAAGTATAAAGCATCAACTGAAGGTCATGTGAGGGAAGGGAAAAAAAAAAAAAAGTTCCTCAGGAGAACTGCTCTGAACCAGAGGGAAGTGCTTGTCTAACCAGAAATGCAGTTTGTATCATGATTGCTAGTGGATTTCGAGGTCACGCCACCTTTTGCTCTGCTTCACCCACGTTGGAGGAGGTATGGCATTTAAATATCAAGTGAGCACACGTGGGGATACATTTTATATACGCCTCAACGGTGGGAACCTGCGCAGTCGAGCGAAAGGAGGAAAAATCCATTCTGGAGATCCATACCATACCAAGGCATTCATAAATGAAGGCTTTTTAATGTGTAGGAAAGTTGCCAAATAAATAGAAATATTTTTGTTGAGTGTTTACCGCCTTGTATACAGTAAGTAGGTATTAGTGCACTTCTACATGGTGCCCACAATTTTAAGTATGTAACTAGACTTTTTAAGGCAAAGTAAGAAATTACAACAACAACAAAAATAAACGAATGAATGAAAAGAACTTGTGAAATAAATGTGAAGAGATCAAGTGTTCCTCAAGAAGGATATAAGGATTCTCAAACCTGATACATTTTCTGCCTCGAAATGCGGCGTATTTTTTTCCTGAATAAATTCATAGTGGTTTGTTAGCGTTCAAATTATTTCATTTAATGAATCAAACGAACCACTCGTTACTCTGCTCCAAGTTTCTTCAATAGCACACAAGTGTTTTTCCACCTCAGATGGAAGGAAGATATTAGTCTTTAAAGAAAAAACTAATAAATAAATTTTCTACCTGGAGGAAAAAAATGACCAATCAATCAAATGCTGAACAATAAACAGCAGCACATCTTATATTCACACAGAATATAACACTTTTTATCAGTTTTAAACATGATATAAATTGTAATCTATCTGACCAGTTTAGGTCCGGAAACGTTTCCTGTTTTCCCTGATTTATACAAGACTTACGTTTATTTTACCGTGTTGGTAATTAAAGCTTGACTATTGAACTACTCAGTAATAAGGTCAAGAGAAAAGACTCGGCTTTCTTTTCCCAGACACAAAGACAAAGCGCAAAGGCTTTGTTACAATCTTCAAGTCAAGTCAAGTCAAGTAGGCTTTTATTGTCATTCCAACCATATACAGTGCACTGCACACTGCAACAAAACAGCGCCCCCTACCCCAGGATCGAGATGCTCCATCAGGCAACATCAATTAACTAAAAAGATAGATTGTCGACATAAAAATATATACTGTATATTTGGACATGGAGTTTTAGCTACAAAAAATGTGCAAAAAAGCTATTTTTTTGCAAATAGAAGTTTTACTGCAAGCAGGACAGTGTGTGTGTGTGTGTGTGTGTATGTGTGTGTCTGTGTGTTAATCTTACTATAATATGTACTGTTTATAAGACTGAGTCAAAATCCTGTGCACTTATTATTATTGAAATAAATTATAATGACAATCATGTGACTAATACTACTACCAATAATAATAATAATAATAATAATAATAATAAGCAGCATACTACTACTACTATTTATAGTAATAAAATAATAATAATAATAGTAATAATTATAATAAAAAATTACAAATAATAATCAAACTACTACAACAAAAATATAATAAATAAATAAAAAATATATATAAATAAAAAATAAATGAATAAATAACTCATCTGATACTACTAATTGCTTATATAATAATAATAATAATAATAATCATACTACTACTAAGTATAATAAAAAAAACAACAAAAAAAACCTGATACAATAACAAGAAGAGGATAAATAATTTATTAATAAATTAAAACTGAATTAATTAGATATACAGTATAGTCATGAGTGTAGTTAATGTTTTTCCACTCGATATAAAGCACACACTCTGTACTCACACTGCCGGAAATAAAACTGGCTTTAGCTTGTGCTTGTTGCTGTATGCTGCATGGTTCAGTGAATTAAAAACGACAGCTTAGGACACAATTTCCTTGTATTCGTTCAACAGCTCCTTCAAAAAGATTTCAGAGTTTTGTTCGGATGGCTGCCGGAGTTGGACACTCGTAGAGACCCTACACGTAACAAGACGTGTCAGCTCACCTTGCCGCACGTGAATGCGAGCGCCATTATTTTATGCTTTTAAGGCTGGCGCGTCAGATTTGTGTCAAATCCTGGACTTTCTGAAATTACTGCTCAGGAGACCTGTTCACTTTTCAGTGACGAGACACGCTGTTTTTTTTTTCTTTTAGCAGAGAATGACTTTCTGAGCGTGTCTCCTTGTGATGTTTTTGTTATGGTAGATGAAATCATTTTGACTGCTTTGTTCCCTGGGAATGCGTCAGGACTGTTAGTGGTATCAGCATCCGTATATCAGTCAGAAAGCTTCATCAATTAGTCATATCCTTGTTCTGATACCAACCGTGTCATACTACTGTATGTCACATAAGACCAACCAACCTGAGCATATAGTGAGCATTTCTATTGGATAAGAAGACCACAAAGATATTCACAAGCAAATAGCAGTTCGATTCCATGAGCACTGAACACTTATTGCCAGAGAAGATTCATTCATTGTGGTGAAATTTCATCTCATCGAAAGGTGAGTTCAAATCCCAGCAACATGCAGTTGCCACCGTTGGGCCCTTAAACAAGGCCCTTACACCAAAGGTTTCTGGTTGTATAAAATAAGGTAACTGTAAGTGGCTCTAGATAAGGGGTCTGCCATAAATGTAAGGCTTTTAGTGATAACCAACATAAACACATAAAACACACACACAGCTACTTAAAATACATCAAATACTAAGCATTCGCTATCATTATTTAATTAGCATATTTAGGATTTTAATTAGCATATTTATGATAAACACCTAGATCATTTCTAAATTACTTCCCTGTTTCTTTTTGTATTTATTAAAATAATAATATTAGAACATTATTATTATAGATTTTTATTATTATTATAATATATAATTTAATAATATGTAATTATCATTATCATTATTATTATTATTATTATTATTATTATGATTACATGTTTTTGGCCTGACCTTATCCAGAGAACTCACTGAAGTGTGCGGGAGTCAAAAAATATATAAAAACCACAGACAAAAAAATATGTAACACATGACCATACGATCTGTATGGACTTTCTGAACATAATGAGCTCCACTCTTCTGTGAAGATGTTTCACTAGATTTTGTGGAGAATTGTGGAGTTTCATTCAGCCATAAGGGTGTTAGTAAAGTCAGGTAGTGATGTAGGTGAGAAGGTGAGGAGGCCTGGGGTGCAGGTGCAGTCAGCATTCACCCCTGTTGAAGCGTATAGCAGGAGATCTTCCACTCCATCCCATGTGAAGCAGATCTTCATGGTGCTGGCTTTGTGCACAGGTACATTGTCACGCTGGAACAGGTTTTGGGTCTCCTGGTTCAAATGAAGGGGAAAGTTCTGTAGTCCTGTACACTTTATAAGGGAAGGAACCACATATGGCTGGAAAAGTCCCAATAGTTTCTCAGTCTAGCTCACACAATAATTCCACATAAGTTTTTTTAATTATTCATAAATGATGGCCATTAACGGGGAAATAATTACTACATAATTCTCCTACTAGTTTTACTGCGGGAAACATTTGTTTTTACGGGGATTTAAACATTATAAAACTTTGTCCGATGCTGTCTGTACAGACTGTGCTATCGCTTTTCTCTGTTTCCCAGCAGGAGCATCACTTAGATTCTGAAAGCTGTGATCTGATTACAAACTGAACGGATCAAGTTTCACAGTCTTACGGCGTGCGATTGTTAAAGAAAAATTAAACTGTAAGAAAGTCACTGTTTGCTGGAAGACATTTTTATGCAGACAGACTGTTTATACCACCGTCCTTGTTAAATCGTCTCTTTAAAACAACGTGCTCTTTGCAGACAGACAGCGGAGGGAAAAAAAACAACAACATTTGCATGCCGTTTTTGGAAATAAACATTCATGTTTTCTAAAAGTAGAAACAATGAAAGAAGAGAAAAACTCTGGTCAAAATCTTCTTTTTTTTCACCCGTAATGTGTCTTGTTTTTCCCCCCAGACAGCTTCACTGCGTGTATAACGATTCATTATTATTTGTTGTGGTTCATTTATAGAATTCATGACCAGACAATCTGTCGTTTTATTTATTGTTTTCTTCCCGAAGTCTTCAATCAGTTCCCTTTAATTGTCTAGCAAAAAAAAAAATAAATCAAATAATAAAAAATCTCTATGTGCTTTAATGATTCAGGACTGAAATGAAACCGCTGGAAACAGTACGAGTGCAGAAAGGGCTCGATTCTTCACGCTGCAAGTCCCTGTGACACTGTCGCATTTTAAAACTAATCGGAAAAAGTCACCAGAGGTTCTGGTTTCATGCGAAACGCTTTCTGCAGTTTGTCTTTCTTAATTACTTGCGCTCTTTAAATGGCGCTGTTGACATGCGATATTTGTGCGACGGGGCTCGCCGAGGCTCTGAGCTCTTGGTGTTTCCCCCCGCAGCTCTGCGGCAGAGCTGTCATCTACCGCCAGCCCTTCTGACTGCTTATGAGGTTTGGGAAATGCCCCGAGAATGTACGATTAGCAGCCCGGCGCGTCTAAGAAGCTGCTTAGCATTAGTATCCCAGAACGCTGGGAATTAACGGACCACTAACAAAACCGCCGAAGGGTGGCAAAAAGGTCACAAACACGCTGTAGCACAAATAGTACAGCAGGGTGGTTTTTTTTTTTCTTTTCTTTTCCACCAGGATTACTGCTATATATTATTGCTTTATTGGACTGCTGACCTACAGACTGCGCTTTGAAAGGATTAACCTATCTCCGGACTTCTTTCTGGTCGATCAGCATCAAGGAGATAACATCTTAATCTACATAAAGAGATGAATGACACGGGAAGAGTGTCGCACCCTGATTTCACACGCCAAGCTCTTTTTAGTAATCTTTATCTATCTTTAGAAAAACAGACACGGTGGAAGTCTCTCGGTCCTCTTTCTATCTCTGAAGTGCACACACACACACACACACACACACACACACACACATGCAAACACACACATGCAAACACACACATGCAAACACACACATGCAAACACACACATGCAAACCATTTCCTGTGAATCATTAATTACTCTTCTTTGACGACTCTGGCTTTTGAACATTTTTTTGTCAGGACACCGGCTGTGTACAAAAGTAAAATTTGGAAGGTGCTGTCTGGACCTGGAGGGCAAAGGAGGTACTGTAGATGCTTGTCAGAATACCAAGCGAACTGGGATGGCACTGACTGAGGAAATCATCCACAGCTCAGTGCCTTTTGCTCCCAAGACACACTCTCTGCAAAGGGAAACTAAAAATAAACATATTCCCCCTGGTCTCCAATGGCCAGCTTCCTGTCACAAAACCAAGAGCCAACTCTGCTCATCTTTTGTTTTATTTGTCTCTGTGTGTGTGTGTGTGTGTGTGTGTGTGTGTGTGTGTGTGTGTGTTCGTTCCTGTGCAACTAATACATAAATAAAACAATGACAATCATAAATCAGTTGAGTCTAACACATGGGAAATCTGTCATATTAACTAAAAGAAAGAAAAATCTTGCACAAACACACTCAGAGTCACAACCCGTTGAGACACCAAAGAGTCCCAGGGTAGTTTTACTATTCGAACCTAAAAAACATTTAATTCGCCTTTATTCCGTCTGGAGCGCATTTTATACCCCCTGATGCAATTGAAGAGAACCTTTACCCTTAACACAGTAGCTGTTCGACATATATCTATGAGAAATTCCTTGTGTGCAGCCCATGATACGTGTTGATAAAGACGATACCGATGGAGATTTTTTGTTGTGATTTATAGCTACACTTCAAGTGTTCAACTTTTTTTGGTTCCTTTGATCAGAAAAACTTTCTTTCGGCTTCTCCCGTTAGGGGTCGCCACAGCGGATCATCCGCATGTTTGATTTGGCACATGTTTTTACGCTGGATGCCCTTCCTAACGCAACCCTCCCCATTTATCCGGGCTTGGGACCGGCACTAAGAGTGGCTGGGGTTGGTTCCCTGACCGGGGATCGAACCCGGGCCGCCGCGGTGAGAGCGCCGCATCCTAACCACTAGACCACCAGAAATCAAACAAAATGTTACATGTTCAATAAGCCGTTCCCCCAAAACGTCTACATACACCAGCTTTGACTATAGTTCATATATATATATATATATATTATTTCGATATTGCGATGCTTTGCTCATGCGCGTCAGGTATAAAATGAACAAATCACTCTTTTAAACGACTCGTTTTTCTGAGTCACGTTAAGGACTCAAAATGAATGAATGGTACGTGAACGACCCGTCACTAATCTGAATTCATGCGTTACAATGGATCTTTTTAGCTTTAGTTTTGGAGTTGGATCAGCGCTAACTCCAGCTCGTGGTCCTGCAGAGAGAATTATATCCATGTGCCAGTAGTTATTATTGGAAAGCAGGGTTTATAACCTTGGGTGCAACAAATCAGAGTCAGTACTGGATGGAACGGGTGAAATGACACATTTTCAATCATTTATCCACTCATACACACTGATGCATAAAAGCATTGTTCAACAGTAAAATAAAAGAAAGGTTTCTATTTCGATTTCTATTCCTCTTTGGGGGCTTAATAATTGCATGCGATTAATTTGTTGAGATCATGTTTAATCTTTAAATTAGAAATTTGAAGTGGATTGTGTGGATTAACGGTGATGGTCCAATTGTTCTGATTGTTTCTGATAATCATTTTACTTGTTCTAATTGCCTTTAATTATTATTGGAAGTAGGGGTGAGTGGTCATGTAAACTTTGAGCAATTATAAAAAAAAAAAAAAAAAAAAAAAAGCATTTGAGCAATTAAGCATTTGAGCTTAATGACTGCCAGTGCATTGCTTGTACACACACCGATTTAATGTTACTAAAAGTTAAAATCGCAGCTGTCTTGCTTATTAAAATTAAGGGGCTGAACTTTACTGACCCCCAAATTCCTTGCACTGTAGAAGTTCCCTTCAAGATTGTAAAAAAAAAAAAAAAAAAACCCAAGAGATTTTCCCACGTACTCAATATTTCAGTAAAATCCTCCGACAACACAGCACAAGCCAATAAAATAAAGGTCTTGCTTTCTTTTTGTCAATGTCAGTCACTGAGCGTCGAAGCCCGCGAGCGCAATTTAGAAGCGCCGCAGCCCGATTGGCACGAGACGAAGGTTTCCCGCTCAAATTACTCTCTCTTATTCATTGAAGCAACAAATCAACATTGAATCTAATTTGGCAGAGTTTATTATCCGCCGTCATTAAACGTATCTCACTCCGGCACATTATGGAAAAAAATGTAGCCGTGCACCACTTAGGCGATAAGAATAACAATGGCATTTATTTTCCCGAGGTACTCCCATAACGTATGGTCAATGTTCAAGAACAAATTAGCACAATAGTTCTTTTAATTCTGTTCATCAAGCCGTGCTGATAATAATTTCCACCTCCAGTGATCGCAGAATGAGGAACACACCAGATTGAAACTGGAGGTGCTTAAAATAAGATGATTTTTTTTTTTCTTTCTTTCTCTCTCACAGATGCCCGAACAGGGGCCACGGCATTAATGGAGTTATTTATACATTATTTGGATAAAGTATTGGGACACCCGACTTCCAGCCGTATGAGGTTCTTCCTCAAACTGTTACCACAAAGTTGGAGGCATGATTGAGGCTCATATTTACATATAAATGAATAACATTTAGCAGACATTCTCATCCAGAGCGGCTTACAACCGAGCAGTTGAGGGTTAAGGGCCTTGCTTGATGGCCCAGTAGTTGCAGCTTGGTGGTGCTCAAATTTGAACTTGTGAGTCCAATGCCTTGGAGTACCACCCACCACATCTGCTCCTTAAATCCATAATTCATCCTGAAATCTTTCTGACTTCACTCTCAGACTCTCACATGGTTTCTCAGAGTGAAGCTCTTTTGCAGTCATTTTTGCCTGAGATAAAAAAGGCTTTCAATAAGTCCACACTGCACCTCTACGCACTGGCTACCACACCAGGCAATAATCAACTAAGCTCCCATAGTGGCCAGCCATCCTTTCTTTCTTTCCAAATGCCAAGCATGTTCCTGACTTTGGGGATTTATAAAATTTTAGAAGCGGATAAAAATAAAAGCAAAAAAAAAAAAAAAGATCAATGAATCGATTGGCTCTAAGGCTTAGGGAAGTAAAAGGAGTAGAAAGCAGACCACATTTTAAAAGCAAGTCCGTCCAAGGAAGTGTCAGCAAACCAGTTTGCTGCCACGAGGCAGAAAAACAAATATGTAACTGGAGATAAGCTCTAGTTATTGGCGCTGACTGGCTGCTGATATATTGTGTTTAATGTACAGTAGACTTCCACGGGGCCACGCGAGAGCATTCGCTGTTCTCAGTATGCGTGCGGCACTCGTGAGATCTGAACGAAGCCTATGTTTTATATTTATATTTTTCCTAAACAAAAACAAATAATAAAGATAGAAAGGCTTCAGTAAATGCAGAGGGACACAGTTTGAGATGTTTTGGCTCTGTGTTCAGGCACATCGGTCTGGTCCAGACTACAAAGTGAAACTGTAGCTTTAATCGATAAAAAAAAGTACTACAAAAATGTATATAAGTCTTTGTATAAACAGTTCCCATGTTTTATGGGATAATAAGTAATCTGGATAGTTTGATGGCGTCTTTAAGGGTTCTTTGACCATCTTCAGAGTCACTGTATAATGCAAAAGAGAGCTACAAAGGATAGGATGATATGCAAAGCATATAAAGTCACAGTGGTGTAGAAATTAACTATACGAGAGCATATTATATCCTGTATAAAGCTTATTTTTATTTATGATGCCCCGAATTTACCTTATTGCCCGCATTTTGGGTTAGTCTAAATTATTCCAAAACACATTCCCCATTAGGGAAATGATCTACCAGCCTTGGTATCTATTACAGAATAAGTGACTGTTCATTACTATCTTAATTTTCAATATGATTAATGGCTATGCATACGGTATATAACTCTATTGGCTGTTTATTTATATGTGTCATTATTTCCTAATGTGGTAGTGATCAGTACATTTCATATTTATGAAACCAACAAAATGGCTTTAAACTGAAATGTCTCACAGGACAGCACTTCACCTTGCAGTGAGAAATAGATTAGAAAAACACAGCTTTAGTTTTTTTTTTTTGTTTTTTTTAAGGTGCAATGTTCTTGAGTGGGCCATCAGTCACCTTACCTGAACTTCACAGAGCTTCTATTTTATATACTCCAGGATGAAAAGGCCTGTAAGAGCAACATCTGGGATGAAATTTAATGTCCAAGCCATCAAGTACTCCTTCACAACCGAACCATAAACATGATTTCATTTTACATTCGGTTTTGTTGTCAAATTACTGTTAGATTTCACTGTATACCAATAAGATCCTTCAATGTCTCAGAGCTCATGCTAAACCCTCAGGGACCTCATTTCCTACTATTTCCTTCCTGCTTTATACGCTGCTTTCCATAGGTGAAATCAGTAGTGGGCCGTGTATTTCATCCCCAGGCCTTCATTGGTGTCCTGCATGAATCAATCCACCGTCTAATAACATCATTATGATTCCACGACTATAGAAACCATCAATATTATAGAGAAACAGTAGAACAGAGCGCTGCATCACAGACAGGAATCTCATACAGTGAGAATGAATGTCGTTACTAAAGCAAGAAACCAAACGAAACCATTTCGACACGTCTCCTTTCACTGGAGCTGCACCTCCCGCATACATCATCTCCAGCAGAAGCATCGATATTAACCTCAGAAAATGACCCCAGGTTTTCTGTGCATTACGTTTTCCCCAAGGATTTAATATGAAGGCATTTTGTGTGTTTTTGTGCAAATGTTACAGTACAATTTTTGTAACGTAAAAATTGAAAACGTAAAAGTATAAACGGTTCATGAAAAAGCTTAACAGCTGTTTTGCACTGTTTTGGCCGACCTTTCCTCACGACGCTTTTCTTAAAAAGTCCGCCATGGAAATGTCCTTGTAAGTCTACCTGCAATCAAAAACGATTTATTTTCCTCTGTCAGCTGTTGTGGAATGAAAAGAAAAACAGCTATTTAATCCACAAGTATATATCTGAGCCTGTGCAGTTTGCTACAGATGCAGGTTGTGAGCTCTGACTAGTGCACTTTCTGAGCATCCAATCAAACCACAGCAGTCTGATTGGTTCAAGTGACGTACTCTATGCTAAATAACCCTGCCGACTCTGAAGGCTTTACATCAGACAGATACCTTTGACCCACGGCAATATGTGATGTGACGGCTGAAATCTGATTGGATTGAAACTCCAACCTGAACTTACAACCATGGAAAAGCAAACCCAAGAGAAAAGCTATGAAATGAATAGAATAGACTACTGGGAATAACTTAATACATCAGTGAATCAGTGATTCTAGGCCAGGAGAGAAGGTCTTACAGACACGGATGGCCCTCCGCTGGTGAAAATAAAAAAATAAAGCACCTCAAATGATCACACTGTCACTAGGAACATTCTGTGATGAATAAACTCATAAGACACGAGTTTATTCATCACAGAATGTTCCTAGTGACAGTGTAATCTCTGTGTGTTTCTCCTGCACAGACAAGGCAAAGCTGCTCTTGGTTTAAAGGTGAAGTCATCTTGGACTGCAGAGCTCAACTTGCTCCACATACTTTAGTCGTAAGGGCGGTAAGGCTCCACAATTAAAGGAAAGTTAATGCGTTTCACACAGTTTAAGGGCTCCAGCTCTGAACTCAGGACAACCAGAAGGCCTGCATACTAATGCTATATCCCACAATGTAAGCTTACTAATGCATTCCCAGCTCTCTGTCAGGCAGAGCAGATCATATTCATCTGCCTGGTTTTGCTTTAAGGAGAAAGAACTCTCCAATAATATATCTGATGTACAGCAGAGTTCAACATCCAGATCAATTTATTGCTCCAAATATACACATTTTTAATCTGACATAAACCTGCAGTGGGTGTGGCTTAAACCAGAAGTTTCACTCAACTACAGAACTCAATTTGAGGTTTTCTTCATATAAGATCCCTCTTGCACAGTTATAGTTTTGTTTGCAAATGCAAATAATATCCATATTTCCTGTATATGAAAAACTAGCCCGATTCAAACAACTACCTCCTTGAACGTGCAGATAATACGCATGAACGCCAGTGGTGTAAAGAGTACCTAAGAATCATACTCGAGTAAAAGTATGGATACCTTACGGCAAAACGTACGTCATAAGTTAAAAGTCACCAATTCCAATCTGACTTTAGTGAAAGTTTCAATGAACGGAGGCTCAGAGGTGCACTAGTCCTCAGCACCAAAACACGCGTTAGCGAAAAGCCATAAAATAGTCGATTTGTGAGATCATCTCTTCTGCAGAATAAATAAGAGACGAAAGATAAAGCTGTCATGCAAAATAAGGTAACAATCACTGTCAATAAAAATATTAATGGAGCAAAAAAATACATATAATAAAATAGAAAGTAGTCAAAAAATTACTTTGTGTTTTTGTTTTACTGGTGTTTGTCCCCTTAAATCCTCATATCTGACAACTCACTTGAAAATATATTACTCAGGCTCTAATTACATTTATGTCATTTAGGAGTTGCTTTTATCCAGAGCGACTTACAATTAATCTCATTTACACAACTGAGCAGTTGAAGTTTAAGGGCCTCGCTCAAAGGGCCCAGTCCAACATCTTAACCACTGAGCTTTCAAACTTTAACAAAAATGTTTACGCCTCATCATTTGTTCATTGTAAATAATTTATATTTGTATTTGGTCACATTTCTAAACATAAAAAATAAAACGAGTCGATTCGTACTCGTCCATTTTTCTGCATTTCTATATAAAGTAGATGCCGTTCCTGCAAACATCCCGAATCATCTAGAGACGTACCAGTGCCATTTGGATTCCACTTCATGTGGAGTTTGGACATTAAACCTCTTTGAGTGTTTAAAGGCTCTGGCATGGAGAAGTTGGTGTTGGATTTATGATGATCGCAAATATTGTGCTATTTTATGAGTTGCTCAGTAGCTCCTGGTTCCATAACCTCAAATGACTGTATACGACTGTAGAAAGAACATTACTCGTAATCTTACACTCCAGTGCTCATGTTAGTTCTCACTCTCCGGTGTTCTGTATTGTTTTAAAGATTATAATCACACTCTTGATATCACCCAAATGAGGATGGGTTCCCCTTTTGAGTCTGGTTCCTCTCAAGGTTTCTTCTTCATAACATCTAAGGGAGTTTTCCTGGTCACAGTCGCCCCCAGGCTGCTCATCAGGGATAAATACACACCATTCACCTTAAAAGTGCAATAGAAATAAATATGAGTTGTTCGAAAAGTTTTGCGGTAACGTGGAATTTAAAATTCACTCCATATCCTACTGGTGTACAACATGCTAATCTCTTAATAGGTGCAGCTCTAGCGCTCGTATTGTTGAGACGTTTGTCGAATCGATACGTGCAATCTTTTTTTTTTTCTTCCATATTACAAAGCAGCAGATATGGCTCACAGACTCCTAAATGAAAACGCTAATCCGACCATCTGTAGTGCTGCAGTCTAAGAGACTAATGATTTTGAAAATAAATTACCGAGATCAACGACCTGAAAGCTGCCTAAAGCAAAGAAAACAACGATGGGTTTAGAAAACCCGGAGAACGACAAAGTGGAAAAAGAACACGCTGTTCTTTTTTTTCCCCTTTATACTCCGAGAGCACGATCATTTCATGCCTCTGTAACATGCTTCATAATAATAATAATAATAATAATAATAATAATAATAATAATAATAAT
>JAAIIK010000090.1:1756214-1779938 GCA_014706435.1 Silurus glanis | reverse complement strand
ATAATAATAATAATAATAATAATAATAATAATAATAATAATAATAATAGGAGACCATCCAGAGGCTGCATTCCAAACCCTCAGCTTTCAGAAAGAGTTTTTGTTGTTAACTGCTGAACGTCCAACCTTCTCTGTCTCATGATGCCAAATCGTACGCTTTCATTCCATTCCCAGTTGCAACACGCAGTCATGCACAGGCAAAAGAAAAGACTATGAGACTATAATAATTTTGACATAAAACCCAGACTGATATAATTAAGTAAAAAAATGTGCAAAAAAAAGAAAAAAAAAAAAAAAAAGAAAAAAAAAAACGAAGCTGCAGTACATTGATTTATGTTTTCTGTTAGAAGTGAATAAATCATTAATAGTGTTTCAACATTAAAACATATGCGTTCCACACTCATCTGGACTTTTATGAATACTTATTTGCTTTAATGATTACTTATGTAAACTTATATGCATCAGCCTGACGTTATTCGCTTCCTTTATTCAAAAAATAATAATAAATGACATGCATTATATAAAATGCCTCATCACAAAGTAATGTACACATTATAAATGTTTTATGAAGGTCATAAGTAGTGACCATAAACTAAAATGCTACCTTCTCGCATTTGCACTTCTTGGACTCGTAAAAGACGATAATTCTCAATAATGGCGCATTAGCGAGGGTACACGTTTTCGGTGCATGCACAAAAAAAAAAAAGAAGACGCAGCCAATCAGCAGCACATTGATAAAATCATGCAGATGCATCAGATGCATCAAGAGCTTCCCAGTTGTGATCTTATTCTGATTATCTTCCTGTATGTGCATGATTAGATGCTACGTAATTTGATAATTCCTTAAATATGCAGCTTTCTTTTTTTTCTTTATAAACTTGTTTTCATATTGTGTGTGTGTGTGTGTGTGTGTGATAGAGAGAGATAGACAGAAAGGGACGGTGTTTCAGTGTACGCTAAATGCAAAGAGACTTAGTAGGGAAAAGGGCATTATTCAGTATGAAAGATTAGCTTTTAATGGATTGCAGGTGGGACACCGTGTCCTTAGAAATTTGTCCTCGAATAGCATATTATTGACCGAGTGGATATTCGGTCTGCCAGTTTATCTCAATAGCACCTTTTTTTTTTTTTAATGTGCCGTGAATGAAGACGAATTTATTTATTGTGTGAACATGGGTCTTAAAATGGAGGTCAAAATATTACAATGAATAAGAACAGATATTATCCAGTTTTATAAATGGGTAAATGGATGAAGCTAATTCCAAGGTTTTTGGTGAATATATAGACATCAGTTAGGTATTTTTGGAATATATGTTTTATGTAACCTGATACTCTCCAGCTATACTTTTGTTTCTACACCGTGTTACTGACAATAGTTTATTTATCTACGTTAACACACTATCACCTTTAAAATAGCCCCCCTGCACAGCGATACAGCGCCCCCAGTGTTCTTCTGGAATGTGCTTTTTTTTTTTTTTTAAACGTGTCCGGGACTTTCTGCGATTCGCGCTGGATCTCCGCAATGACGTCAAAACGGTAAACTTTGAGCCGGATCGTAGGGCGAAGTCCGCAGGAACCAAATCTGGTGAGTAGGGTGGGCGCGGAGGTGAGATCGTGCGGATCGCTCTCCGACGATCATCAAGCACGAGTTACCGGACGGTTTCGATATTTTCAGGAATTGAACCCGTTGAAGGTCTTCCTGGTCTCCCGTCGTCTGATGTTTTTCCGCTCTTGAAGCGCAAAACTCAAGACATCTTTGTTCCTGATGAAATCACAGACGTGGTAACGCATGTGGTCAGAATAGCACCGGTTAGCGCCATAAGTCTCGAAACCTTTTTGATACCACCTTGTATTATGTTTTGCAGTTCCTCAGATTGTTGGTTTCCTCTGTCTTTCTCCCTGAAACCATGAGAAAGCTGAATGAAAGCGTTTCCAACAAAGTCTTCTGCAATACTATTCATGTAAATGGATGTGGGCTTTATTTATTTTTTTTCTAAGTAAGCTTCATATCTGACAGCTCGCCTGGATGAAAGTAAAAATGTAATGCTTGCGTGACACTTTTGTCGAGTCGGAATTGTTTTTTTCACCAGTCCTGATTCTCATCTTTATCCTCGACCAGATGTGCTGGAAAACCTTTCAGGCTGGATTTTCTTTCATGCAAAACCGCTCCTGTTGGGGGAGAATAGTGTGGCTACTATTCACGTCCATATTTATTATAGTTTTATTCATTTGCATTCAGTGGCTTCAGATATACTGTTTGTTTCAATCTCAATTTATGTAAGTGTGCTGGTTAAGGGAATTTTGATTAAGTGTTACCCTGCTAAGTTCACGACAGCGAGGCGGCGTATCTCGGTACATAATCGTGCAGACGCTCGTATTTCTTTAAATAGATTCAGCATGATTTCTTGCGCTGGGGTCAAACCTGTGCTGTGGCGCTATAAAAATGAAGTCACGTTCCATGCCAAGAGAATCAATGTGACAATGGCAGGTGGTTGAGGGATGCAGCGAGAGGTTATAACTCAATCATGACTTTCCTTTCACACCCCTCCAGTGGACATTTCCTTCTGTAAATTAAACCTGGGAGCATGTAATTTAAGTTCGGCGAAAAGGGAGCACGTTTTCCATGTATCATGTCAATTTTAAGACAAAAAGATGAATTCTTGACAATGCAGAGGGCAAACGGAGGCCATCTGATTACCGGGCTGCTTCGATGTGGATTAGTTTCTTTCTGCTAAAAATCCTGTGGACAGCTTGTTTTCGTCCGGAAAAATCTCCGTCACTGTATTTACTGACACAGCCTCGGTTATATTGCATAGAAAATAAGGCAATATAACAGCTGATGCATATTACATGACATATCTTCCAGGAGTGGTCAAACAAAATGTGGCAATGTTTGCTTTGGCTGTCAAATCAAGTCACTCTGCTTTAACATATAAAAAAAAAAAAGAGGTGGTGGAAGAGAACGGAGAAAAAAAAAAAGACTTTCCTTGAATAAGTCTTCACCTCAAACTCATACAGTTACAGAAGAAAGTAATTTAGAAGGAAAAGTGCCCAAGTGCTTTGCTGGGATAAAAGTGAGGAATAAACCCCCCCTTTAAAATACGTCACGTTAAATGGAATTCTTAATCTCGTGGCTGAAAGCACACAGATGTCACTGGAAATCTACATGATCATATAAGAGGTGAGACTAGAGCAAGGAGTAACTGTAAAGGTGGAAGAATGTTGTTATGATTCGCTACGTTCTCCACGCAGTACGTCCACTCAGCTGGCAGGTGGCAGGTTGCTCATATTTTATTTTAAAAAGCACTGAAGATATTATAGGGGTTTCCCACATCGAACAACAAAAATATTCATAGACATTCCATTCACATTGATTGATAAGGAAAAACATGAATAATTACCAAAAAATCTGTGTCAGAGCAGCACTATATTGGCAAAAGTATTGGGTCACCTGACCTTTCCTGCTATAGGTGGTTCTTCTCCAAACTGTTTCCATAAAGCTGGAGGCACTCAATTATACAGGACCTCAATTTTGCATTCACTTAAACTTGGAAACCCAAACCCTGTTCCAGCATGGCGATGCCCCTGTGCACAAAGTGAGCTCCTTGAAGACCTGGTTTACATGCTTTGCAGAGGAAGATATTGAGTGGCCTGCTATAGAGCACTGATCTCATCCCTACTGAACACCTTTGGAATGAATTAGAATGCTGACTGCACCCCAGGTCACCTCACTTACATCAGTACACAAATATCAATAAGCTCACTCCAAAATCTAGTGGAACATCTTTCCAGAAGAGTGGAGGGAATTAGAAGAGCAAATGTGGAATGCAACGTTCAAAACTCACATACTATACATATGACCAGGTGACCCAATACTTCTAGCAGAGTTTCAATAGAAGTTTCTTCTGCTCCTGTTAGGGGTCTTCACAGTGGATCATCCATCTCCATATCACTGTCCTCTACATCTTCAAACTTGTGTGTCTTCCTCTCACCACATCTATAAACCTCCAGAAAAACCTCTTCTGCCAATATATCCCATGTCCCTCTTCTGCACATGAGCAAATCGTCTCGATCATGCCTTGTCTCACCGTCATGTCTTCATGAAGACCACTTTTCTGGCAACTTTTTGCGAATGAAAATTGATACTTGTCACATACATTACAGAACAGTGAAATTCTTTCTTTGCATATCCCAAAAATGTTAGAAAGATGGGGTCAGAGCCAGGAGTGATACAGCACCTCTGGAGCACAAAGCGGTTAAGGGCCTTGCACAAGGGCCCAAGAGGGGCAGCTTGGCAGTACTGGTGCTTAAACCTCCAATTTTCCAATCATTAATCCAGAGCCTTAACTACTAAACTACCACTTCCCCCAGTGCATATTTAATCCGATATGATCCGAGTTACTCTTGTGTGCTATTAAATCTATCAGAATTTTAATGAATATGAGTTTGACCATTCGAAACAATCTGCATGACTAATCTATTCCATATGACATAAAAAGCCTTAAAGTGTGCTTCCTCCTGCCAATCCCTTTTTCAACTAAGTGAGCATTTCCTTTTCATTGAGCATGGCTGGAAATATTTAGGACCGCAAAACTTAACGTGACAAAATATTTATATTGTTACGCCTCCTCCTACAGACTAGACTTTTTATTTTTCGCAGATAAATACTGGCATCATCTGCACCAAACGGCACAATATCTACGAAAATATACTTTAATTGGCTCTACTATATCTTGCTGGCACTCTACCTCATCATTTTTCATATATTTTCCAGACCCCGTGTGGCTGAGATGCACGAGCAATAAATCAAAAGCAAATAACAGAAGTTTAAATGTCTATATTTTGGCTTGGGGCCTATTAAAGATTTTTATCTTACAACAAACAAAACTCTACTGTATCCAATATTTGGACTCCGAATTAATTTTGACAAAGTGGGTTGAGTCGAATTAAAGGAATCCTTTAAATGTGGATTGCAGGTAAAACTTGATACTACTTTACAAAAGTTATGCAGATATGAAGACGAAACAATCTTTAAGAAAATGCATAATACGGTCATTATGTTTGGGATACAATCAGACTGCTCCAAATATCTCTGTATATAGAACATTCTCTGCCTCTGTATTCGGATTTATCTTGAAGTAAAGCTGTGGCCTGGTTTGCAATACACGAGGAAAATGTTTCATGCACACTCAAAAACATACAATTTATTCCTAAGCTAGAAAGTCTACCAAAGATTTCTGCACACCTTCATATCAAGTTCCCAACTTCTCAAACACAGTCAAAAACCTTTCCTTAATATCTATTTGAAGGTTGACATTTTACTATTTAATTATAATCCTCTTGTTGGTCCTGCATATTTAGCTGATCATTGCATAGTCTGTGATAGAATAAATATTAAATATGAGACACTCGACATATTTGAAACTTTCTAGACATTCTTATGGTTAATTTTGTCCAATAAGAAAGATCTAGTGCATGGTATGATGAACAGTGTTGGGCAGTAACGCGTTACTGTAACAAAGTTACTTTTGACAGTAACTAATACTGTAACGCGTTACTTTTTTAAATAAAGTAACTCCGTTACCGTATGGTGCGTTACCCGTTACTTTTATAAATGAATGAATTTGGGCTGAAGTGTAGACTACAGACTAACCTGTTTACAGCAGAGACGCATTGTAGGATTGGTGGATGAACCACTGTAAACACGAAGAAGACGCACTGTGGCCGTGTCTCCGTTTATTCAGGTCTGTGCGGCAGTAATGGCGAGTCGAGAGCAAGACGAGTTTCTCAAAGTGGAAATATGCTCATTATTTCACTTTAGTTGAGTATAAAGACAAAAACTTGTATCTACTGCGATAGCAACACCTCCAGGAACTCCATGCCTCGACGAAGCTAGAAGCTAGAAGCTAACCCGGTGTTCTGTTCTACATTGTTGATAGTTTTCATACTTCAGCTGTGAAAGGAACATTTTTAAGAGCTCAACACAACAGCTTTTATGATGCAGAAGCCACTTTAGTTTTTGATTGTGAATATATTATTCAGCTTGTTTTGTTCTTTATTTCAGAAATCCTTGTGATATATTCAGTTTGTGCAGGTCTGACTTCAATAAAATAGTGTTTAAAAATTACTTTGTGTTTAAGTCAGTTTTGTGTTTGTATAGACCATAACGCATAAAAGAGCATTAAAGGGAAACATTAAAGAACGTTCTTTAAAAGAGTAACTAAAAAGTTACTTTTAACAGTAACGCATTACTTTTTGGTGTAAATAATCAACAAAGTAATTGAGTTACTTTTTGAATGAAGTAACAAGTAACTGTAACTAGTTACTATTTTTTAGTAACTAACACAACACTGATGGTGAATATACAGAATACAGATATTGGTGGCATGTTTTCAGTGCAGCGCTTTTGCTCCACAGAGCTTGTTAAAAAAAGCTAAAAGGTTGGTGTTGGTGGGTTTTTTTTTTGCAACAGGGTAAATACACATATACATGTAGTCTGTTGGGAAATTTGAAAAACCTTTTACTGCATTGGGAAACCCTGTAATTACTCTTCGCTTTACACTGTAGATGATTGCACATTTGGCTTTATGTAGCCTTGATCAAGATGTCATGCTTTTCCTTTGCCTCTTTCACAGCTTGTTTGCACAGAACACGTTGAAAAATACATGGAATACGGTTTAAAAGACAAACGTACTGTAGTATCTGTCACCCCGACATGGGTTTTTCAATGAAAGAATTCTTAGAAATTTGTCTTCTCTTAGAAGCTTTTTTCCAAGTAAAAAAAAATGTGATGCTCAAAATACCTTCTCTTAAAGAAATCTCTACAGTCGTTTTCTCCTCTGTTTAAACACCGAAAGATTTACCCTCACCTACACACATAACCCTCTATCCAAATGTTTACAAGGTTCTACAAGATGAATACCTGACCCACTGACCATAACACCAAACATCTCTTCAGCATGTTCTTAAGGCTTTTGACCTGCAGACTCCACCATCCTTCAAAAGCGACAGCTAAAGTAGTACTGAATGACTCAGGTGGTGTCCAAATAGAAGAAGAGCAGCCTGATAACCGAAAGGGAGACCCAGAGTGTAATCCAATCCTCTTGTCTGGCCTTTCTATCACACTCCAGTTCGGCGGGGTTGATTAAACGTTAGCCAGACTCTCATCACGCTTGACAGACCAGCGAGCTATCTTCAAGCTTCTACTGTGAGTAGGGAAATTAATTGATTCATATCTTCTTGGCACAGGCTTCGCTGGACCTTTTTCCTTATCTATATCTCAGAGTTGGGTGAGAACAAAAAAAAAAAAAAAAAACAGCTGTCATTTCTGTCGGAATTTTTAATAAAGGTCTGATGAGATATTTAATTTAAGGAGCTGAATATGAGCCGCAAATGCTTGTTTGCAACAGCAGATGAGATTAGTGTTATTTCCCGACGTCAGCACAATGTTCACAGGCCAACACGATCCCCGAGGAGGAGGAGGACGAGGAGGATGAGTGTAAAAATGTTAGTGTAGAGATAATGGGAATTCCACTATGACATCTTATCTACAGCATGATGAATTACTGCTTCGAACTAAAAGTTCAATTACGCGATTCAAACTATGTCGTGAAGCCGAGACTGCCAAATTTCAAAGCAGAGATTCTACCGAACTCGAAAACAGAATGTCTACAAAAAAGATGTAGAAAATATACTTTAAACATACTATACATTCAGATTTTTTTTTCTACTAGCATATGCTCTTTCTGCTGAACAGATCACAGATGACAAGCCATTCCTTCCAGCAGTCCAATGCATATTTTCAAGGGTAAATTTCAATAAGTGCCACTTTCTTTACTGCTATACAATCCAATTCCTTTTGGGAGTCAGTGGTTATTTAAATCACTCTATTCGTAAATTGTGTAGGATTATTGTTAAAAAAAAGTACATAAAGCTTTTTTTGGTCAGTCTTGTTGTCAAACAAGTAACGTTTGGTAAAGCATTCTGTTGGTTTGTGCACCCGGTACCAAATATAGTGTCAGAATGGCCTGTATTTATTATTATAATGTTATAATGTATTATTTTATACCATATATATTGGGACACCTGACTGTTAAAACAAAGTTGAAAGCTCACAATTGTACACGATGTCTTTGACACAAACCTGTTCCAGCTCTGTGAAGATATGCATGGGTTAGAGTGGAAGATCTCCTGCGATGACCTCAAATCTATTAAACAGAATGAATGTGAACGCTGACTGCACCCCAGGCCTCCTCACCTCACTTACAGCAGTGCCTGACTTTGAGTCTGAATGAGCACGAAATCTAGTGGAACATCTTCCCAGACGAGTAGAGGTTATTATAACAGTTCTGAAATCATATGGTCAGGCATCCACAAACGTTTGTCCATATAGTGTATACATTGCTTCTAGGCATAAATGAGTAAAATTTCAGTTTGAAGGTTGAAGTTAAACTTGAACAGGATGCAATATATAGTGTCTGAAGGTGAAAAAGTTTGCTGAAAGTCTATGTTTCGGGCTTGCCACATGTTTCCGGTTACTATGCTAGGTGCAATGTTGAGTCTTCATCAGTGTGCTTAGTTACCTGAATGTTCTCACCTGTTCTATCTTCTCAAATGCCATGTCATCATCTTTCATACACCAATCAGGCATAACATTATGACCACTTGCCTAATATTGTGTTGGTCCCCATTTTGCTGCTAAAACAGTCGTGACCCTTCAATCATCAACACCATTAACTTCTTCAGCAGTTTGAGCTACGATCTGTTGGATCGGAACCACACGGACCAGCCTTCGCTCCGCACGCGCATCAATGAGCCTCGGGCCGCCCACGACCCTGTCTCCGGTTCACCACTGTTTCTTCATTGGAGCACTTTTGATAGACACTGACCACTGCAGACCAGGAACATCCCACAAGAGCTGCAGTTTTGGAGATGTTTTCAACCAGTCATCTAGACGTCACAATTTGGCCTTCGTCAAACTCAATCAAATCTTTGCACTCGCCCATTTTTCCTGCTTCTAACATCAACTTTGAGGACAAAATGTTCACTTGCTGCATGATAAATTTATCCACCTACTAACACGTGCCATGATGAAGAGATAATCAGTGAGTCACCCTGAAAGCCCAGAGGTCAGCATACTGTTTCACCTGCTGCTAATCAGTCTCACTCATTAACCTCACCACCCACCCACCCACACACACACACACACACACACACAAATATGAAATATTGAGAAAATATATTCCGTGGGCACCGAGTTATGGTTCCTGTACCCTCACACAGAGCCAGGGACAAAAATCTTTTTTGATTCGATAAAAGATTTGAAGCATCCCGCTGATAAGAAATATGAGGTATCAAGTGGAGACTTGTCAGGAAGATTTATTTATTTATTATTATTTATTTTTTTGTTAATTAACTGCAGCACTTTTGATCGAATCGGCAAACAGTGTCATCTTGAACCTCTGGGTTTATTGAGAAAGGGGGAGAATTGCTCAGAGGTTCTATATTCATCTACCACACTGCTGTGCCACTCAGCACTCTGCAGGCAAATAGATTACAATTAGTCTGGTGTAATGGCCCATAAGCCCTGTTCTAAAGGCTGCTGGGAAACCTGTGGGACAATTGTGCATGACGCGATCTAAACAGCACTGAATGAAAACTGAAGAAAAAGGGCGCCTAGCTTTCACATTTTAGACGTGCACATTATGAACTTCGGGTTGTGTTTTTTTTTTTTTTTTTTGGGGGGGTTCTCAGTTCAAGCACATCAGCCTGAAACTGAGCCGAGACTTTCATCTAAACAGAAGCACAATCGGCTGATTCTCATGCCACGAGCTCAATGTGTGCTAATCTACTATGAGGAAAAATAAATGAATTGGCTGATGTTCCTCTGTCACTGTTCACAATTCATGCGTCCTGCTATTTTATTCAATTACGGCTTGAAAAATGACCAAAAACAGCAATTTAACGACCTCTGTACCGTCCTGAAGGTAAACGTAGAATTTTTTGTTTGTTCGCCAATTAGATTTAGAAATATATTCCTAATGGATAGCGTGCTAATGCTAAAATCCAAAGCTATTAGAATGTGTTTGGCTCTAAGGGAATGAGAAGGGGGGTAAATAAAAAAAAAAAAAAAAAAAAAAAAACGCATTATACTGTGTTAAACAGTGTCCATTCTGACCACCAGAGGGAACGCCATTATAAAATCCCATTAACCTGATGGATTGAGTTGTAGCTGTGCAAGAAGCTCCTAATGCATAACAGAGAAAGGTCACGCAGTCACTGAAAATGTTATGCAGCACTGACTTCAATGGGCTTTGGCTAACACGCATAAAAAAAAAAACAACCCGGCCAGAAAAAGAACCTCGGACCAATTTCATAACAGCTCAATTGTCCAACGGTGGACTACGCTAACGAGGATTTGCGATGTGCAAAAAAAGCGACGGATGCTTGGGGTGTAATTACATCACAAGGCTTCGGTGTGTAATGAGATCATGTGGGCAGCGTTGAGCGCGATGCAGGAATAATACTTTGTGCGGGAGATGGAGCTTTGTCTCGCAGCGTGCACAAAGCACACATTGTCAGAACATCTGCATTCCACAGCGGTGCCTCAACAACCGCCATATGGCTGTAAAAATAGGCTGAGGATTCGGGCGCTTTTTGCTGGCACCCGATAATACATGATGCCAAATGAGAGAGACGTGACTTTTTAGATGTGCAAAGCCTTCCAGAGCAACTCATAAGTTAACGGCAACGAGGCCGGCGCCAAAAGGAAGTTGAATTATGATGGCAGTAATCCATATTCTGAAGCAGATTATAGGGAGGAATAAAGCATGAAAATAGGCCTCTCTAGCAGAGAAGTGACATGAATGTGCATCATTCATAAGGCAGAGACCTGATGAGTCATACGGTCGAGCGCGTCGAGATCGCTACGCACAAAGGCCGTGCGTGAGGCTCTAGCAATATTACTATTATTATTATTATTTTTTACATTTATGAGCTGTTTTCTTCTGCCTCTGAAGCTTAGTTGTAAAAAAACAACAACAAAAAAAAACATACCCTTACCTGACTCTCCTGAAGAATGAAATGATAAGAACAATACAAGTGTGGAGCTTATTAGCTGCACTTCATGTGCTAACGTTAAGGCGAACGAGGACAATGATAGAAATCATATCCTCGCCCTCATCTTTCTAGTCAAATTACTCCACACAGCTCAGGGGAGAAGAGCCGGAATTGAATTAGGACCCAGGTAAAACTGGGATGCCGCAGTTAATCCAACAACTAATTGGAAAAGCTCATTGATGCATTTGCATGGAGTATTAATCTAGTTTTACACAGACACACCTGTGAGTGAATTAGCGTGTACTTTTTTCTTTTTCGAGTGCCTCCGCATACAAATGCGCAACGGCACGCGTTTCATCTGCTGTAAAACACCGTTATTTATCATGCGTAGTGGGATACCCGCATTGCTAAATCAGTTTCTAAGGATGTTAAGCATGTCACAGGATGGATTCCTGCCAAGGAATGAAATCACAGTAATAGTGCATTTGATCAATGTGAGTATTACATACTTAAAGGCAAACAGGCAGCTGAATGTATGATTTGAAGGTGATTGGCTGCAATCTTTCATCTCTACAGGATCTGTACACCTCCAGGACCCTAAAGCTCACGCCACACAAACAACGTCTATTTCCCATCTGCAACCAACCACATCGATAATACAAAGCACCATCTCTGACCTGCTTCCATTAACACCAATCAACAAGAACCACTATATTGTAAGCCTGCACCTTGGACTTATTTGGGAATTTATAATTGGGAAAATCATTGCACTGCCTCACTTCCATTATTACCGGGAGTCTCAGACTTCCGATGGAAACGCGTTATAATGAATCGTAACTCGAAAATATCGACATGGCCGAAGCTACCCAGGAGTCGTAAAGAATGATCGGTATGGGGTGGTGTACTCGAATTATTTAACAATTTAACAAATTACAGTACACAATTCACCCAAACGGAGCATTTTATAGCATCGCAATATATAAACTTTACAGTATATATAAGTATGTGGCAGAGGGACGAGCGTTTCAGTGCGTGTGAAATTTGTTATGAGAAATTCTGGTGTCTAAAAGCCAGTGTGAAAATCTTAACATGTGGAGGTGTAATTTGAGGTTGTTTGATAGAAAAAAAAAAATATGGGGGGAGAGTGAGAGAGAGAGAGATGGAGGGATTGATTGAGAGGTGGATGGAGAGAGTGTGCGATATTGCTAGAGAATTAGATAAAGTGAGAGTGTGTGTGTGTTACAGGTCCAGTGAGAAAGTGTGAGGAAAAGAAGATGGGTTTCAGGCTGTGAGCAAGCAGGTGTGTGTGTGTGTGTGTGTGTGTGTGTGTGTGTGTGTGTGTGTGTGTTGTTTCAAAAACATTCCTGAACATTCTGTTAATGTAAGTGAATAAGATTGGATTATGGATATGTGAATATTTAATCATGCGTTATGAGAAAAGTCAGATCAGATAGAATAATAAGATGATTAGATGTGAACATTCTGCAGGACCACGCAGAGTTTGGTGGAAGTAGTTTGAACGGTTGAAGAGTTTTCACTGTAAAAAATGAGGTTTGAGCTTCTGTAATGGAAAGTCAATTAAACAATAACAGAGCAACCAGAAACTCGACCAGGTTAAAGAACTGTGCCAAGTTTGTTGGATGTAGTTTGAAAGGTCCAGGAGGAAAAGAATTTAATTGTCTTTAAAAAAATAAAAATAATTTCTTTTTATAAATTCAAGCAAACATGATTATCTGATGCCAAAAATTTAACAATTATAGTTGTGTGTTTTGACATTTGAAAGCTCATATTTACACTAGCGGTTTTAGTCTGTTGTGAATATTTATGCCTTTAGTTTTGACAGATTTTTCTTCGGGGAAATTACAGATTTACTGAAAATCATCATTTGAAAGTTTCTTCATCCATCCACATTGACAAATATAAAAAATAAAAGGCACTGGGGATTGAATGTAATTAATCTTACACATAAAATAATAGTTCTGGCCTTTGAATAGTAAATAAAAATCACTGTCTCTTACCTTCATATATTGCTTTAAATCCTTGTGCACTCACAGCAAAATCTGTAGTGAACCACATCGCCAGTATCGACCCAGAACTTACTATTGGTGACGGCAACATAAAGCCAGACAGCCTGAAAAAGAGACACAGACAATATACCAAGTTTAATACAGACTTTAATATTAAACATTTTAACCTTAAAAAACGAGCCCAATATACTGCAAAACACAGGTAACCATGTGAAGGCTGTAAATGCATTATAATTTAACGAAGGTTTTTTATTGTCGCGTCCTGCGGGATTTCGGTCCTGATGCACCGCTCTGTACAAGGCTTCTTCAAAAAATGAATAAAATTGTGTGGCTGCTGTTTGTATCTGTTTAGAACACATTTTCTGTTCATCCTGAATAATACATTACAGCTCTGATACGTATGCAGCATATTCCTGTACTTTCCTCTCCATTGAGGGGAAAAAAAAACTCAGTTCCATTGTAATTCCAGAACAACCAGAATGTGTTTGTGTGTGCATTTAAACAGCGATGGATAAAGAACACGAACCATGTAGTTCAGTTGAAGTAAAGATTCATTTGGGAAAATGTGACTCCAGTAAAAGTGCTCCTTTAAACGTTCACGTGAGTAAAAGTACAAAAGTTTTTGCCTTTAAATTTACTTAAGTATCCAAAGTACTATGATTTATTATAACTATAATGTTCCTATTATCATTTGTGATAGAAGGGTATCTGCAAGAATGAAAGGGAACGTTTATAGGACTGTGGTGAGACCTGAGTTGTTGTATGGATTAGAGACAGTGGCATTGAGTAAAAGACAGGAGGTGGAGCTGGAGGTAGCAGAGCTGAAGATGTTGAGGTTTTCATTGGGAGTGACGAGGATGGACAGGATTAGCAATGAGTTTATTAGAGGGACAGCGCATGTAGGACGTTTTGGAGACAAGGTGAGGGAGGCGAGATTGAGATGGTTTGGACATGTGCAGAGGAGGGACATGAGTTATATTGGAAGAAGAATGCTGAGGATGGAGCCGCCAGGTAGGAGGAAAAGAGGAAGACCAAGGAGGAGGTTCATGGATGTGGTGAGGTAAGACATGCAGGTAGTTGGTGTGAAAGAGGCAGATGTAGAAGAGTGGTATGGAGACGGATGAACCACTGTGGCGACCCCTAATGGGAGCAGCTGAAAGAAGAAGAAGAAGAAATAATGTTCCTATTATCATTTCTGACACTTAATCAACTCAGTTGCTGTGAAAAGACTCGAATGTGACTCACACTGATCTATTAATAAAATGATATTAATGACTCAAACACTGATTGATTTCTATTACAATTATCATGACCCCCAAAACACTTGTAAAAGACACGTGTAAATGAGCTCACGTGTGTTGTGTCGAGTTCGAGTCTGGAGTTTCTTCATCATTTGTTCCTCTCTAAATGTTCTGCTTGATGTTGAACTGTATGTTGGTGATCAGTAGATACACCAAGCGCCGATCAGAAACAGAACGCGCGCTCGATCCTGATTGGTGGATTGCTGCGTGTTTGACCAGTTACGTTTTTATCCTTATAAATAAAAAGCAACGACTGATTTCACAAAATATATGTAAAAAGTTAAATATTTGACTTTGTAAAAACGTAGTGGTTACAGTAAAAGTCTCCCCAAATGCAAACACTTCAGTAAAGTACAGATACACGTCAGAGAAGTGCATTTTTTGGGTCGGGTGCAGCATGCTAGGAGATTCACCTTCTATCTACAAGTCTCAGGACGTGGTCTTAGCTCGAACACTGCCTTGCTAAATTACAGGGATATAACAAGAGTTCTACTATCGACGACGGGTCCCCACAAGTAATGACAGCATGCATGGCTCTTGGGTGAAAGGTCGGACATGTTCATTTGATGAAAGCCCTGTTAGATACACTGACCTCGTCCTTTAGGGAGCATGGTTAAGTGCTGCTATGTCCTCTGACCTTCAATCTCCATCCAAATGGAACAGAAGGACAGAACATGCAACGCTTTAAACCCACCAAAGAAACATCTAGCTGAGAGGTACAGTAGGTTAACGTTAGAGCCTCAACCTTTTATTCATGCCTTTGTTTTCTCACGTTATACATAATTAAAGCAACTTTTAATTAATATCACTTATACATAAATGTCAAAAGGACTGCTGGTGTGTTTGGGTTTGAATTCTTTAAATAGTGTGTGTCTGTGCATGAAACCAAATACAAATATATTATATGGAATGAAAATAAATGAAAATATATATACAAATAAAATGTGTAAGAATGAATAAATGTATAGATACATGATTACAGGTCACACTTTATATATACACACACGTTTTGGTCTTGGCTAAACATGACATAAGCATTCTAATTATTTCAAATCCTTCCACATACACACCATTTTATCCCAAGTCTTCTTTTAAGCAGTATCTCAGTTATGGAAGCTGCTCCTCCTCTATTTTTAGTCATTTTTATGTCAGACATGCTCGTGCTCAATCATTATTTCTGTACTGTTCTGACCAGTGGTGTGAATTGTTCCATCTGTTCAGAACGAACACCATGATTTGTCTTGATATTCACAAAAAACAAAAACATTAATTTTTTTCTCCTCCAGCCTTCGGTGAATGAAGTCATCTCGAAAATCAAATGAGTGCTATTTAAATGTCCCATAAATGATAGATTTATTCAGCAGAGGAACATATTTGTTAACCCAGAAAAAAACTAAAAAATTGGAATGCTGTGCCTCCTGTGTATAGCTGAATATTATAATCTTTTTTTTTTTCTTATTTCCTACGCTTGTTGACATACAGAGTTGGACGGAAGGTCATGAATACATGAATTTTGATGGTTTTATCTAAAAGAAAGAAGCTCAGCTTAAAATCTTTGCCTTGAGACTCACGCAAGCGCCAAGGACCGTGGAAGCAAACTCGTTAAAAACAAACAAACAAACAAACGAGAAAACACAACACTTTTTTTGTGAGGTCTCATAATTGCACATTTCAATTCTGTCTTGATTTTATCATCCAAGCACTTTAACTGTAAAGAACATACCATAAGGACACATACATAAGAAAAATACTTCCAGGCAAAAACGAGGGGAAAAAACACTGCAATGCTTTTGTGTATGTGTGTGTATTTGTGTTGGGTGTGGGGTTTACATGGTGTTTGGTTGACATCAGAAGACATAAGAAGCTGAGATGAATTTACAGGTTTCATTCATTCGTCATTAGTAACTGTGGTTGCAGTGGTTTAAAATAAAACACAGCTTTGTATATAATTGAGGAAACTTACACGTGACAGTATAGTGGGCAGGTAGAGTGGAATAACTTTAATTAATGCAAAAAGAAAACCTCCTTTTTTTTTGGTTCAGGATTAATGACCGATAATAATATTTAAAGCACTAAACAGACACGGCTTTTGTGAAACCTGTAACAGACACAAAGCAAATTTCTCGTGAATAATATTGATATTTAAGGTTCGAGGTTTTTCATTTGTCAATGCCACCATATGTGCAGACAATCCTGGAAATAAAATAATAATGAATGAAGACGAACAAACAAACAAATGAATAAACGAGTGCATCAGAAGTGGGGTTTATTCTGCTCATTAAGCATGGATGAGTAGAAGAGGATGAACTGTATGTTAAACACCTTAACACTAAACCTGCTGATAATAATTCACAGAAAAACTACTCTTGCACTCAAGTTTTTTTTTTTTTTCTCTTCCATCTATTATTTGGCCATTGTTTATTCCAAATGACTAAACTGCATCATGTTCAGTATGCGTTTTCTTATCCTTACACACACACACACACACACACACACACACACACACACACACACACAGAACGATTGTGGCTCAAACTTCCAGTTCATCAGTGTTTTAATAGGACATTTTATTTTCCATTAGATTGGGTTCATTCATCAGGGATGAATTTATAATCACGCTATTATACACATTGTCATTACATATGAAGGTATTTAATTAGACTTGTTAAAGAAAATGTCCACAATCAATGAATATTTTCCCAAATGAACAACATTTAGACTTTCAGGTAAATTATCTAAACGACCCCACAGTGAGTTAAGATGTTAGTTATAAACATGATTCTGTTTAAAATGGACGGGTGTACGTTCATTCTACTCAAAACACCAGCTTCGATACACAATGCCTCACATATGTATAAATAGAAAATATATCAGTTATAGATAGTAATAGATTTTTATTACTTTTCTTTTGCATACTACATTTCTGTCCATCTATCCACTCATATAGAAAAATATATACTGCCTCTGTCATGTTTAAGCAATGTTTTGCCCACTGGTAAATTTAAGTTCATTGTATCTGATCTACTTAATCACATGACCAATCTTTACCAGAATGGCCCCGCCCCATCCACAATGATTTCATACACATGAAATAATGTCAGACATACACAATAACTTTTGTAGTGATTGTATTCCAAATAGCATCATTTTTATAAAAAATATAATTAAATAAATAAATAAAAACACTTAAAACCGTATCAATCCCATTGTGTATTCACTTGTGAACTTTTGTACACTAGTGTAATTTTATTATGTTCAAAAGAAGGCAATTTTAATTGATTGCTCAGTTTGGCTCAGTACTTTGTGTGCAATTTGGTCTAAATACAGAAAAAATACTTGACAGAATTTTTTTTTTTTGGCAGAGAAAAAAAAAACAATTAACAGTCAATTACTCAATTAGTCAATTAACCAATCAATCACAGTGCAGACATCTTAAATAGAGAAATGTCACATCTCACAGATTTCACTCGTACTGAACTTCTCTACTCAGATGGTATTTTATTCATAAAAACGCTGTATGTTGTTTACTCAATCTCTTAATCTCTGAACACTTTCTATTATGTTTCTTTGTTCCTTTTCTTCTCTACATGAGATTTTGAATTCTTTGTACACAGCTTCTTTGTCTTCGCTGTATAAGGAGTCGGACAATCCGTCTGCTTGATATTCTATCATTTTATTATGAAAGAAAAAGCTGATAAAGTTTTTATTATCAATAAAATGATTGATATTAAAACATGTAGGTAATAAAAACTCTACCTGCTCTCTGTTTTTTCCTAAACTGTTATTCCCAAAAGAAGCTAAAAATAACTTTCCCCCCCCTCAATCCCACCTCAGATCTTGGCTGCCTATGAACAATGCAATTTTAAAGTGGTTGAACAATTTCTCTTTTTTCTTGGAGCTAAGCTCAGTCCCTTGTTCTAAAACCTCCCAAAATGTCTCACTATTGAATGCATCATGAAATGGCCACCAGGTGTAACATTTATCATTCTGTTAAAGGGTGAGCACACCACTGCTGACCACCACTGGTGTAGACACAATATATTGGTATATCCATCACATGGCTCAGCAAGCCTAGCCTCTCTTTGACTTGTGGTACAAGTGCATCAATCATGAAAGCCAGTAACTCTCTTGGCCTGCTGCAGAATTGAATTCTTTACAGTACCCCCGTCTCTGCCCCCTGAATAGTTTTACACGGTTTCCTACTCATGATGCCCAAAATGTGGTACGGTTCCTATAAAGAATCCAGAGCCATGTATTGATCGGTGCTTGTATTTCTTCCTTTTTCTCAGACATGCACTCAGATGCAGGTTTCCTGAAAGCATCCCATCGTACTTGCACGTCCATAAAGATGCAACCTTGTACTGTAGTAGGAGCATCTGTGGTACTTTCTATCGAAATATGTTGGTTATATAAAAAAAATGTTGACCAGGCAGTTACTAAGGATGAATAAACAAACCTAGCGAATGCTTTGATTTACATTGATGCTACTGAATGTGGCCGTTTTCAGTTCTGCAAGCTTCATACATGACCTCATGTAGAACTTCCCCACTTAAATAACTTCGAAATTACTCAAAGGAGACAAACTGCCTGAGTGCAAGGTGCATTTACTTTCATGCAGACGAGATCATGCAGTCAGGAATGAAAATTGCAGAACAAAAAGGTATAATGCTACATGACGATTACCAGCTCGTTTTTTTTCTCTCCTCTTTTGTTCGCTATGAAGAGATCCTAAGCCCACCGTTCTCATTTCTATCGGCTTACGTTTCAAAGGTTTGCAAATTTGCAAGGTTCAACTTCACTTGGTTGAACTCGCTGCTGATAAATCAAATTTCCTTTTTTTCATGTCTGTGCCCTTTCAGACTCAAGTGCCTAATTTGTGTTCACTTCGACTTTGTCTTTTTTTTAGAGCCTAAAAGATTGTAACCGAAGCGTTCCAGTGGAAAACGGTGTCTGTTTCTTGTCATTTTTGTGAAAAAACGCTGAAGGCAAACTAGATCCTCACACATACATCACAATATACACTATATAGACAATGGACATCTGACCATAAGATCTAGATGTGCTTTCTGAACACTCCATTCCACATTCAGTCCCTATTTGCTGCTATAATTTCCTCCACTCGTCTGGGAAAATGTTCCGCAAGATTTTGCCACAAGGATGTTAGTAAAGTCATGTTCTGATGTAGATGAGAAGGTGAGGAGGCCTGGGGTGAAGTCAGCATTCACATTCATCCCAAAGGGTTACTAGCTGTATAGCAGGAGGAGATCTTTCACTACAATCCATGTAACGCAGATCTTCATGGAGCTGCGTTTGTGCACAGGGGCTTCATCATGCAGGAGCAGGATTGGGCCTCCTAGTTTAAGTGAAGGGAAATTTCCATGCTACCACATCCAAAGACTTTGTTGTAACAGTTTGTGGAAGAACCACATATGGCTATAAAAGTCAAGTGCCCCAATACTTTTGTTCACATTGTGTATTACAAGAACCGTTTACTAATAATTAATCACTGAGATTTGACTATTTCAAACAGTTCAACTCGCACTGAATGCGTTTCGTGATTTTCTATACATTTCATTTTTTTTATTTGAGGATGTTAATAATGATGATGATGATTATTATTATTATTATTATGATTATGATGATGATTTATTATATTTATTATTATTTATTTACTATTTTTATGCTTGGAAAGCACTTTGTGATGTAACTTAAATGTGCTTTATTTTAATAAAGAGTATTATTATACATATTATTATTATGAATATTATTATTATAATTTCTTATTACTATTATAATTATTATTATCATTTTTATTACTATTATTATTATTATTATTATTATTATTATTACTATTATTATTATTACTATTATTATTATTACTATCATTATTATCATTATTATTACTATTATTATTATTATCATTTTATTATTATTACTATAACTATTATTATTATTACTATTATTACTATTATGAGTATTAATATTATAATTTCTTCTTATTATTATAATTATTATTATCATTACTATTATTATTATTATTACTATTATTATTACTATCATTATTATCATTATTATTACTATATTATTACTATAATTATTACCATTATAATCATTACTATTATTATTATCATTATCATTTTATTATTATTACTATAACTATTATTATTATTATTGTTATTACTATTATTATTATCATTATTATCGTCATTATTATCATCATTATTATTATTATTTTACATTCATACATTTACATTTGGCCCAGAGCTAAAAAAAAAAAAAACAAAAAAAAAAAAACATGACACTGCTGCATTGGTACACTCATACCAGTGTAACACAAACTACCACTCCTACTATGCATAAAATGATCCAGCACCAAAATATCATCTGGTGTTTCATGAGCCCATGGTGGTTCCATTTACAGATTGACAGCAGAGCAGGAGATGGATTTGGAGAAGCTGGCACAGTTAAAATGATCCTGATGTTAATCCTGAGTTAAATATAGAACTTAATGCATCATCCTGGTCTCATGAATTTATTAAGAAAATGGGAAGCCAATTCACATAAAATTGTATTCAGAATACGATGTGGGTCTGCCATTGCAATTATTTCTTCAACAGCAGCTAGCAATATAGATTTTTGGACAACATTACTAACAACGTAGCCTCAAACTAAATTAAGCTGAGAGGCTTTTACACTCGACTTACGCTACAGGTTATTGTAAGTCAAGTGAATTTTTTTTTTAGATGCACACGGAGTAAAGAACATGCCGTCATCCAGCAGATCATTTTGCACAGAATTAGATGAACCTTTTTGGTTTTGATACAGCAGATGCACACATAAGAATGGATATCCAGGGTTTCAGGAAGAAAAAAAAAAAAAAAAAAAAACATTGCAGGTACATAAAAAATTCACAACAAAAGACCTGAACCTAGCTCCAAAAATCTGGGCTTGGAAAAGGGAGATGAATTTTTCTCAGCGAAACAAGGTACATTAATTTCTGAAGCATCAGCACTATCCACTCCATACAGTAACTCCCTTCACCCCTTTGCCAATCTCTGCAATTGTCTCTGCACATCATGGACACTTTGTCTTACACTTTGCATTTGTTTCTTGAACTACATTATCATTAATTCCAATGTTTTGCTATAAAATAAGATCTTGGAGGCTGAATATTTTAAAATGAGCTCATAAATGCCAAGACCTAAACAATGCCATCATTAACTACCCTGTCTGCTGCTTCTCCTCTGCAAAAAATAGACTGAGCATTGTGCAGCATACGTCCATCTCCGAAGGGGCTCTATTAACGCTCCGTGCAGTTCCCATGTGTGACCACAAGGTGCAAATAGCAACTTCTCGGATCTGAGTTGCGTGCAGAGAATACTGGACAATATCATCTTTGACAAAATCAATAAAACTTTGGATTGTATCTGTCATTTTATTTTAGCCACAGCATTTCATCTTGTTTAGGCAAAGCGTGTACACCACCATAACCTCGTTTAAATCTCCTCATCATATTGTTTACTATTTTCTGCCATTCCCCCAAACACTTAAATGTTATAACTGTCAACAGGCAGTGGGCCACTGGATGAATAAAGTATAAGCATTTGTCAAGAATATAGTCTGGTAATAAAATAAATAGAAGTACACGGTGTGTCATTTGGGTTTATATCCTACTCTGTATTCTCTTACCAGGTGTGATCAAATAATTTATTGCCCACATGTGGGCCAACAGAAAAGCTTGAACTTGTCCAAACATGCCCCCAAAAATATTGCTGTCTTGGTATCATATTACACATATATTCCTGTTACACTGGTAGACTGAAAAGCTATGGAAAACAACAGACAGACAGACAGACAGACAGACAGACAGATGTTTTGAAATGGATATATTTTTGGAACATTTTCATTAACAGCTCATGATGCCCCCAGTGGGCTCATTAGTGCATTCTGGCATCCCATAACCAATCTGAAGACCTTTTCCCACCAAATTTTTATCTGGATTTGAAAATCTGTGCGTACCAAACATGGTTTGAGTAGACTGTAGATGAATGCTTCAGTCTGTTCTAGTTATTCTACCAAATTCACTTTTATCGTGGTCCCATGATTAAGAACAGATTAATAATTATGAATTGCTGGACAAGCGGAAAAGGTGGGAGCTCAGTGGATAAGGAACTGGAATCTGCATCGGAAGGTCACAAGTTCAAATCCCAGCTGCCACTGCTGGATCCCAATAAATATGTTTCTGAATCACATTAACCGACGGATGAACTCATTCTTAAAGGTTAAAATTTTGAGACAGAACAATCAATTGTAAAATAAGAAGGAATTATATATATATATATATATATATATATATATATATATATATATATGTGTGTGTGTGTGTATACGCGGTGTGATTCTGCCAGCATGTGCCAATAAAGACTGGAGTAAAAAAAAAAAATTAAGACACCAATATTATTCCACCCACTCACTTATAACCTGAAACCTACAGTACATCAAATCAAACAGCTTATGTGGGGGAGGAAAGTATCATCAGCAAAGCAGGATTTTGGGAGACACTCAGAAGAGAAGACAGCAGGATTCATGCTTTATAATTTCTTTGTGGTTAAAAGGTTACAAAGAACAAAATTCTGTCTATTTCTATGAAAAGATCTGATGCTTATTTGTGTCCTAGAAGAAGAAAGTGTAATTAGCCCTTTCTGCTGTCCTTCTACGTTAAAAATGAAATGAAGCTGTTGCTGAAAAACAGCAATTCCTACTAATTCGATTATAACTCCAGATTTTTTACAATGTTTGTTCATTCATAAATTAATTTATTATATTTAAATAATAGTGTGAAAGAGAATTCACAGATACAGTTGAGAAGTTTCAAAAGCCTTGATCTAAAAAAAAAAAAAAAAGCAGAAGAAGAAAAACACAGCCTTGACTCATTCCCCATTTTTTATGTAGGTTTAGATTTAATAATTAAACCCCTAAATAAATACTTAAACAGTAGAATGTGAATGTATGTGAAAACCTTCGCACTTTTTCTGCAGTTATTTTTGCAAGAGTTTAAAAATAAATTGGTGATGTGATCTTTGATATTTGGCATGAAACGATTGTTAAATGCTGATTTTACAGATGATAGAAGCTGTAGAAGCTGAATATATGCATTTTTTGGATAGATCTTTGCTGAGAAAGTTGCCCGTACCTTTATTTTCATTTGTGATTATGGAAATCTCAATAAAATTTGCTAAAACAAATTAATTAATCAATAATTAATTAACAGCTTAAGGCTACAAGACACAGAGTGTATATATATATATATATATATATATATATATATATATATATACA
>JAAIIK010000090.1:1739195-1755814 GCA_014706435.1 Silurus glanis | reverse complement strand
TTATTTATTTATATATATATTTTTTTACTTTACTTAATTTTTATTAGTTATTTTATTTTTGTTAGTAAGCTGCTATGAGATAGTACACCACTACAATCTTGGAAAACAAAACAAGTCCATGGGCAATTTGAGAAGCAATATAGCGGAAGCTTCTACTCCCAATCAGACCCTTCACTTTTTCTTGTATTTGCAGGTTTCTTCAACATACGGCACCCATCTAAAAAAGGGAGTCGGTTGTCATCTTTGCATCAATTACAGTGGCCTGCAGTGAAACTCAGTAAAATATAGATACACTCTTTTTTCTAAAGTCCATGTCCCTGGAATAACTCAGAACAGCTATATTATTTAACCAGCTTGAGCTATAAAGTGCAAGATCATCAACACTTTCAAATGGTAAAATAGAATCTAGTGGAAGATCTCTTTCAATACAGACCACTACAAATAATTAGTTCTTTAACCTATGATATAAGCACATGATCACCAGGCAAGAACCTGGGCTCATTCAGATGTGCGGTTTTTGTCAGAAATATCCTGAACTCCCATTATATCTTTGGCTTTTACTTAAGTAATGCACCTGCAATGACAGTTCTAAAACCTTCGCTTTGTTGTTTTGACCATAGCCTGTTTGACCTACTGATAATGTGGAAGACCTCCGCTACATCGCTCTCATTCTCTGACTCCACTCAGCTGTAGAATCACATATGCAAATATCCATTTCACCTCCTTTTATCCCAGACCACCAGGGTTTTTTCCTTAAGAACAAGCAATTCTTGTGTCCTGATGGCACAACTCGCCAAACATACAGACTTTTAAACACACTACTTGTAAATAGTGCAAATAAACAGACCAGGGATGGTAAGATGCATCGGCATAAAAAGTAACGATGTGATGCATCAATTTTAAAAAGTGTGCATCGGGTACAAGCTGGCATTTGTATCGCGATGCATTGTTTTTAACATATTTGCATCGGAGAAAATGTTCGTATTTATATCATTATTAGTAGATGCGCTGTACTTGTATTATTTAGAAAGTGACGAATGTTTTGTGACCAATATTTTATATGTGGATTGATTTTTCCTCGCTAAATTGTTTAATTGTTTATTGTTTAATAACGGAGACCCAGGCGTGTCCTAGGGATCACATAGAATATAGATTAACATGGCAGAGGTAGAGCTGCATCTTCCAGGAGGCAGAACAGGGTTAGGGTTAGAACGTCAGAGAGACAGAACCTCTGGGGTTAGGGGTAAAAAAACTCCTCAGTTATGGAGATGTGCATCCCTCATGGAAACAAATAATCACTCAATCAATGTTAATGCTGTTTACATTGTATTCTGATGAGGATAAGAATCAGGCAACACTGTTCTCTACAGGTAATAACAATGACTCACGGTGCTGATACATGAACCTATGAAACAGCTCATAAGACAATTAAAACCATAAACCTGGAGGCATCACTCCTATTTGCCGTGGCTCCATGTGACCCAATAGTCCACCTGAACTATTCTCTTCAATGCTTCCCATGTCACTAAAACTGACATTTAATTTTTCTATGTGGTGTAAATTTATTACATTCAAGTGGCTGCTTGATAAGGAATACTTTTGTTGTTTTGTATAATTATGTGATACTTCACTGAGATATTGTGCTGAGTGCTTTAGAATAAATGAGTTTCATTTTAGAGTGTTGCAGTATAAGCCTTTTTATCTGTTACAATACAAAAAAACAGACAAACAAAAAGAAAATACAATTTACATTAATATTTTTGCATTAGCTGTACACATTGTAGCTTGTCCTAAGGAGTATAAACACCACAGAGTTTCATTATATGACAAAAAAGTTTGTCGACACCTGACCTGCTGTGTGTGTGTGTGTGTGTGTGTGTGTGTGTGTGTGTGTACGTATATATATATATATATATATATATATATATATATATATATGCTATAGACAATGCTATAGAAATTAAACTTGGATATATTTTAGAGTAGTTAATGTACAGATTTACTGTCCTCTAAAATTAACATACAGCCATTATTATCAAAACAGCTGGCAACAAAAGTAAGTACACCCTAAATATCAATACTGTGTCCAAAGTGTCAATATTTTGTGTGAGCACCTTCGTTATCCAGCACTGCCTTAATCCTCCTGAGCATGGAATTCACCAGAGTCGCTCGAGTGGATCCCGTCTTGGAAAACCTCTGTATGACCCTGACCACTGTACTGTAACTCAGTTTCAGGGTTTTACTGATCTTCTTACAGCCTCGGCATCTTTGTGGAGAGCAACGATTCTAATTCTCAAATCCTCAGAGAGTCTTGTTGAACATCCAGTGGTCAGGATGAGAGAATTGGACTCAAAGCACCAAATTTTAACTGCTGTAATACAGACTCTAAAATACACTAAAATAAATCCAAGATTAAGACGATACTAAAATGGTTGCTGAAGGGGAGTGTGAGGGGTGTACTTACTTTTGTGAGATACTGTATATATATATGAACTCTCTCATGCCTTTTGTTGTCGAGAAGGAGCAGGAATTTTTCATAATGACAACCTACATTTTTGCCTGCAATGAGATTTTCCCCTCTGTATTGCCTCAACTCCAATTCCTTTTGGCAGAACAAATGTGGACTCTCTCAAGGGCATACGGTTCCATTAATATGATTACGACTGCCATATTTCCAAGCCATATCTCTAGCTTCAGGAAATTAAAATCTTACCAAATATTATATAACTAACAGAAAGTAAGCGATCATTTATGTCAAGTGCTGTCATAGACAAGTTCCAGTGTTAGTGTTTTTAGCTAAGGAGGATAAAATTGTTCATTTTTCATGGGAATCTGCAAGTGCTGAGGTTGAGTAATTGGTGAAAGCTGACCTTTAAGAGTTAATTTCCTCACCTTGAACCTCCCTAGTAGCAATATCGCGATCGGTTACTTATAATCGCAGCAAATAACCTGTAGGAAAATATGTACTGCGAGATTGCCGACTGCCTGTTGACAAGTTCGGTGGGTGTGTATGTTTGCTCCTTGTATAAACATCTCACTAATCAACTCAATTACCATAAACTAACATATCCTCAGCTATACGGAACTTATTTCCAACTGATATTAACTCCAAATGAACCCTCTCTGCTATACTGTTCACAGTATTAGTAATTGTGTTTTTGTTTGCATCAACTCGTACATCATCATCTATACGGAATCCCACAGGCCAGTCAACATGCAGGCAATGCGTCTGTGAATAGGAAAATCGAAAGGTAATCTACAGCTGCATATATTAGGGATAAGGGAGGTAAGATAAACTACACATGGTTCAATTATGATCACCATAATACTTCTGCAGCGCTAAAACAGTAAAAAAAAAAAAATTTAAATGTTTGAAGCGTCATACAGAATTTTATGCAAATACCAGATAATGGGTCTTGAGTAATGGGTCTGGCTTTTTAGTCCCAGATTAAAAACACAGTTACATCCTGCATTTTATTTTGTAAGCAGTTTCATCATTTGTCTGTTTTATGAACCAAATAAATCCGGTTGATACCAATTACCGAGCATGTTGAGTCAGTGAATCGCCTCTAGAGGTCGCTCTCGTAATGACAGCGGAAAGGAAGCCGGAAAAACTGTGTTGTTTTTTTTTCGATAGCTGATACTTCCAGCAATCAATTATCGGTACCATTTATTAATAACTAAGGAAAAATGTCTAACTTTATTATAAAAAACAGATATGATATGTACAAAACATATAGTTAAAATCCAGTTTTTCAAAATATGTCTCTGGCATTGTTCTGAAGGCCGAAGTGTCGAAACGAGTTACTGCATTACTGCAACACATCTACACAGTCTCTCCTAGTAAGAATTTATCTTACAAGATACAACTTCTCTTCCTGCTCCCCTGTATTGTACAATGTAAAGGACGTGTGCATCATATAATCTCGCAGAATATCTATCCTTTAACAAAGCTGGCTTTTGTCTTGACCTCTAACTTATGAGCTAGAAACAGATTTCTTCTAACAGGCTGATCTGAACTCATAAGGTATCAATAGAGCTGCCCTATTTTCCATTCAAAGCAAAGCTTACCAACTCAAGGGGATATTCTTAGCTGTGTTGAAAACATGGACCAAAATAACAATGCATGAGACATGCAGTGTGTGAGAGAGAGAGAGAGAGAGAGAAAGAGAGAGAGAGAGAGAGAGAGAGTGTGGTGCTGATTAGACGCTTGCACTTTCATCAAAAAATAAAAAATAAAGAAGAAGAAGCAGCAAAGCAATCTTCTGAATTTCATATTCACTCCATAATATCTGTGAAGCGGTTTTAAACCAGACACTGTCACTCCAGCAAACAAAATCCCAACAAATTCAGGTGGGCAATAAACATCACTCTCGAAAAGCTCTTTATTCATAGCTTTTTTTTTAACATTATGCACATCTTAGCTGATTGGGTCTGAAAGAAAATGCATCCTCAGAAACTGATGTAGCACAATAGGTGTGATACGAATTTGTTTTGACATATTAATCATGTATTTTCTCCCCTCAGACACAATACTGCAGTTGCTTGTTTGTTTTTTTTTTTTATTTGTTTAGGTTTTTTTTTTTTTTCCAGTTCTACAGAATAGATGGGCTTTGACTGGCATGCAATCTCAAGCTGGTTACTTGAAGAAAAAATGTAAATCCTTCTAAACTAAGTGTTGAAGGGATAACATCATTTTGACAGTGACCCCCTTGAATGATTGCGGTGGCGATAAGAATGTGCCGCCATTTCAGATTGCGGTAATTGGAGTGCCTGCTTGAGTAAAACATTATGAGTGACACACAACCAATCCGCAAAACTCTTCAAACAATGAACAATCGCACAATCTCAGTATGTCTGGGAATACTTAGAATGCAAGCTTGCTACAATGCTTTGTACTACAGCAGGTCATATGTAGCTGCCACTGATGAAAAAAAATTTATATATAAAATAAAAATGATTAGATAAACAAAAGATTAAATGAAACCAGACAGTTCTTCTCCTGTTGTCTCAGCAGGAAGTTACAGCTCTACCTCTGCCATGTTAATCTGTATTCCATGTGACTCTCAGGACACGCCTCAGCGGTGCTGATTGAACGCGCTCGAGAAACAGTTTAGCGAAGAGAAATTGATTTACATATCAAATATTAGTCACAAATTATTGGTCACTTTCTAATCAATAAATGTGTAACGCATCTACTACTACTTATATATAAATCACATACCAACTTGTATCTCATGCACACTTTTAAATTGATGCATCCCATCGTTAACACTCTATAAATATTTTCTTAGATGCTCAGAAAGTCTGTGTACTTACTCCAACTATCTATAAATAATCTATAAATAATAATTCTATTTATTTTATTTGTCTCCTAATAAAAAAAATAAGCATGAGTGCATGGCCTGCAATACGACCGTAAACACCCATTAATGTAAATCCCTTTCACTTCTGAGGGTCTTGAATAAGCGAAAGGTGGCTGATAAAAAATAAATAAATCAATCAATCATAGAATTATGGTTTATACATAAATACCGGGAGGCTGTCATTTAATTTATTGTTGAATAATTTTACTCAAACCAAAGAGAAAAATCCATAGGTTCTCTCCTTTAGAGCTGTACTTTAATCAGGATTACTTGGCCTCAGTCGGAAAGCCTGTTGCTAATTATGAAGGAACAGCAATAAGGATCAGTAAGTGTTATGGCAATGAGATAACAGTACCTATTAACTTTCACTCATCATTGGGCACATTTGCATTTACAGATGAAGGATTCCCCTGAAACAATCCATTAACACTATTAAGTCATGACTACCACCACATCATGTTTATGCATAGCTTTTCTGTTTGCCTCATGTGGTGCAAGTGATGGTTCAATGCCATGTTCCATTACATAAATAAAGAACTATTGTATGTGTATTTTAAAATTGTATGTGAATTTCTACGCTATAGCACTGGAATGGGAAATGGCAGGCCTTTAAAATGTCTATAATTAAATGCCAATGAATTAACAGGGGAATGAAGACAATTAGGAATTTCTAGGCACTTGTAAAATTGCCTTTCCAGGACAGTTTCTAGAAATGTTTTCTTCTTGTATTTAAGCTGCTACTACTAACAAACAAACAAAAAAAAAAACTATTTCTTTTCCATCCATGTATGGATTTACCACAAAACTGTTACCACAAAGTTGGAGGCAAACAATTGTATAGATCATCTTTGGATGCGGTGCATGCGCATGTAGGACGTTTTGGAGACAAGGTGAGGGAGGTGTGATTGAGATGGTTTGGACATGTGCAGAGGAGGGACATGGGGTATATCAGTAGAAGAATGCTGAGGATGGGAGCCACCAGAAAGGAGAAACAGAGGAAGACCAAGGAGGAGGTTTATGGATGTGATGAGGGAAGACGTGCAGGTAGTTGGTTTGAAAGAGGCAGATGTAGAGGACAGGAGGGTATGGAGACGGATGATCCTCTGTGGCAGCACTCCCATTAGGGGGTGCTGCCACAGAGGATCATCCGTCTCCAAGGGTGCACAAAGTCAGCTCCATGAACATGTGATTCACACAGGTCAGAATAGAAGATCTGCTATAGAGCTGACTGCACCCCAGGCCTCCTCACCTCACCTACATCAATACCTGACTTTACTAACTTTACAAATCTTCACAAAATCTCGTCTTCCATGAAGAGTGCAGCTTATTATAAGAGCAAATGAGGAGTAAATGTGGAATGGGAAGTTTAAAAAGCACATGGCACGCCAAATTTTATGGTCAGAGGTCCACAAACTTATGACTACGGTATATATAGTGTATATGCTACAACTGGTGATATTCTTAAAACTGTGTCTTAATAAACCAGTATCGGAATGTATTTATTAATAAAGACATCAATATGACAGTTATAAATATAACTTATTAATATTAAAACAAAACTAATCTTTCCAACAAGACTAATAAATCTACATTGTTTTTGTCCCTTTGTATTAAAACCGTAGCGGTATGTTACTTAACAATGCAATGCTATGAGTGCATCACGTGCTGTATAGTGCTCATCTTTATAATAAGTGCTCAGCGCTTCTTGAGCTCCAGCCACCACATTAACCAGGCACCAAATAACTGCTAACAAATGTATCGATAAAACATTAAAGCTACTGCAGCAGAGAGCTAAAACCCGACTCATGTAGGTTTAGGGCCTCGTTCAAACTTCCTGACACCAGTGTAATGACCTGTGTGATCTCATCACTCGCAGGGCTGTGGACATTCTGTCAGCGTGCAACTGGGATTTAAACAGATAAAGTCGAAAACATTGATTTTAGAAATTTTTACATTAGTCAATAATCTACCTGTGCAGGTGTGAAACCGGCTATTACAAAGTACTGCATACACACAAACATGATGGGAGATAATCAGAAGAGGCTTATGTCCATAGGGTTTGGTGAGGCAGAATGACCTTGATGACTACACGCGTCAATAAACACGTTAATGCGTTTGGCAAGAATCAGCAATATTCAGAACCAAGCTAGGTCTCAAAAACCAAACAGGAAGCCAGACAATAAATAAATAAATAAAACACTTTTTTTTTCTTCTTTTTCTCAGCCTTTACATGGGAAACAAGGTCACGCTCATACAGTAATCCCCATTTCCATGTCCTTGTCTTTCTACCATGCTGCACCTTGCAATAGAAAAACAGTACAATCCAGAGACAATGTCAGCATTTGCATTCTGTCTCAGTTTGTGGAAATTCAATTCAAATCATTTGCTATAAAAACAAATCTTGATACCCAGAGAATCTTTTAAATAAGCTCGATTTGGTATAAAACCATGCACCTTCTGCGAGCATGAAGCAGCATGTGCCCTGCTTCAACAGGACTCTATCAGCCTTTTTTTTGCAGTTCCCACTTTAAAAATAATAATAAATCTATGAAGCTAAGTGGGGCGGTGGGCATATTATCCTATGATTGAGCAACATCTAGAACGGCAACCGAATCAGTGGAACATAAAAAAAAATCTGTTAATGGATGCACACACAAAAGTGGTCATTATTTGTTTTGAGTGAAATGAATTACATATAAAGAGCCCCATATGAAAATAGCATATAATATTATATATATTAGGGATGCACATCTCCATAACTGAGGCGATACGATTCACAGATTGAAGCCAACGATACGATACAATAAAGATACATCTGAAGCAGCTACCGATGCGATGCGATACCATTCACACCTATTACGATGCAGTGCGATCAGATTGTTATTCCATTCAACGCAATACGATGCAATGAAATAAATGATTCTCTGCAATTCTGTTTCCAGGAAGTTACAGCTCTACCTCTGCCATGTAAATCTGTCTTGTGTGTGACTCTCAGGACGTGCCTCGGTCTCCGTAGTGTTGTGATGCGTCATATTCATGTAGCAGCAGCGGTGCTGAGAGAACGTGCAGGAGAAACGGTTTAGCGACGAGAAATTGATCTACGTATCAAATATTGGGCACAAATTATTGGTTACTTTCGAAATAATAAAAGTATAGCGCATCTACTAATAAGTATATATAAAAAAATAGTTTTTTACCGATGCAGATATATTAAAAACAATGTGTGTGTGTGTGTGTGTGTGTGTGTGTGTGTGTGTATGTGTGTGTGTGTGTGTTATAGGGTGTTCTGCCCTATAGATGGGCCACCACTGGAAATAATCCAGCTACTGTACAGTGATAACGGTAAAAGATCTTATCATCCTGTGTACATGAGCAAGTAGTGATTAATGCATCATGTGTCAGAGTTAAAGCCTCCTCATGAGAGCATCCTGTCATTACTGCCGTCAAAATAGAGGCTTTTACATTATTGTTAAAAGATGCTTTGTTTTGACACACCATAATTAGTATAATTTTAGAAGCACTGACAGTTGACTTGGAACACGTTCAGTTTTCATTTTCTAATAAATTTTTTTTTAAAAAGAGGCAACTCCGGTGTGCTGGATGAATACTTTCATATTGGTTTGGTTCCATAAACTTCAAAGAGAAGTTTCTCATAGGAGCCTATTTATATGTATGCGGTGAAATAAACCCTAAAGATCCGCGACTGCTGTAGATACAAATTAAATCAAAATGTATCCAAGGAGAGAGAGGTAATCTTGCGTACGGGCCACAGTATGAATCTATAAATCCTGTACCTCTCTGAGGAGGAGGTCATGTTTTCAAACCCGATCCATCATCTGACTTTCTCGGCCTTTCTCTGGTCAATTCTAATTTCGGTGACTGGCGTCGATCAAGCTGGCGAATAGCAGAGCGAGAGCGTGATGCTTCTTGAAATGGCAGCAATTAAAAATAGAATTTATGATAGACTGTTCTCAAAACAGCAGAAGAACGTTGGATGAAATAGAAGCTGCAGAGATCAATATAGCCTCAGATCAAAACAAATGCACATCGCAAGCCTTCGCAGGTATGCGGTTTTCAGCACTAAACGAGTTTCTGTTACTCTTCTGATTGGTTTTTTTTTTGTGTAAGTGATTTAACCCCTTGCACCATGACTACTACTCAGAGGATTAACTGCTTGTGAATTCTACACCTTAACACGTCATTATTTTGCATTCTCTGCCTTAACGTGCAAGAACATTCTACTGTAACGTTAATAAAATCTGACTGTTTACCTCCAACATCGTTATCGTGTGATCTCGTGTGACATCATGCAGCACTCACAGGCAATAAGCAGGATTATCTTATCTGTATGTCGATATGCCTGGACAGTGTATTAACGCTTCGTACAATAGGTTAGAACCAGTTCTGAGTTCTACTTCGATTTGTACACAGTAACCTTCATTATAATTAGGAAAACCTACCCATTAGTATTCAATAATCAAACCAACAAGCAACAATATGTGATCCTAGTGGCCACTGCATGGATGATTGGGCTGGATTGAGTTTTTTAGAACCTACTGCTCTTTAAAAGCTAGAAGGAGAACGATGATGAGCATCTAAGCATTGAGACAGACATTTTTTCAGTCTTTGAATATCCACGTACTGTAATTAAGTTTTGCCACTTTAATCATTGGATCATGGAGTTTGATACAACTGTAGTTTGCCCTTCTCTATAGAAGCAGTAACGGAGCTGGAGAAGTCGATAACTTCTACTCCATACACAATTTAAGAGAAGAAACCTACAAGAAGCCTGCAATCGATATTTGAGATCTTTTTCCTATACCAAAAAAGTACTATCACAATGGGTGTGGTCTCTTCGCTGTTCCCACCCACAAGGTACGAGGGTTCACGTAAGGATTGTATGGAAAAGATGTAAAATTGCGTGATATTGTCTCCGTGGTTACAAGATTGCGACCCATTTACACACTACAGTCTAATGAAAGTCTGATTTTATAGACAGATAAGGTGTTCCATCTCCTCTCCTGACTGTAACAAGCCTTTCCCCAGCATATAGGAACTTAAAATAGGGAACAACATGCCAACCAATCATATTACTCGAAGAAATTAGCTTAAATGTGAAAACTTTACAGATGAGGGGATAAATGAATGTCTGAAACGAATTGTTTTACTAATATGAGTTCTATACATCCGAATGCCAGAACAGAGGAAGGGAAACTCATGATACATAGGGTTGGAATCTTCTAACAAAATCTCTAGGCTTCATCCAAAACCTGTTTATGATATAACTGGCCATAGTCATCTGCTTCCTCCCTGTAATTTCACTTCCCTGGTTAACAATGATCTCAAAAAGATAACAGTACATCAATGTTTAATCAACATTAAATGTTTGGACACCATTTTTGGAGAACCGTTCATTCCTCAAGTTTTAACGTGTGGCCGGATGAGGAACGTTGCAAGTGAATAGCTTTGAACCCCAAAGCCATTGCCAATGTCTGAGGAATTTGTCAGAACACTGGCAGACATCATTAAGGATAGTACACAGGGAAGTTATATGAGTGATGGAGGGTGTTGCAATGCTACTAGGACACAGCAGGAACGCGTAGACAAACATTTTAAAGGATTAACCCAACAGATGGACACAATCAATTGGCAAACCAATGACACAAATGAAACAGAGACGGAACTGGAACAAAGGCACATGGTAAGCGTAAACTCAGCTATAAGATCTTTTTTCAAAACTTGACGTAGTTCATATCCAGCACTGATATATTAAAGCATGACCCACTTCTGCTAACGTTTTGATCCTGCTTATAGCCCCGTTTCCCCGTGTACATGAGCAGGGTGTATAATTCAGTATTTTGGGGTGAATGGTTTTTTCATTCCTGTTCTGGACCTGACTGGATGGGGCAAACTGAAATTGAGTTCCCATGTGGTGTGAAAGGGAGACAGCTGCATTGGTTTGTCAACAGTCTCTGCCAGAGATTCATCGCGCCCACACCTGGTCTTCTAATTATTTTTACACTGTTCAATTCCTGCCGTGCCCTGGGGTTTTCAAAAGTTATCCAACACTGAACATTGGTTTCATTTCTTTCTTCAAGCTAGTTCCCTCGATAGTTTCTAGTTCCCCCTCTCTCCCTCTCTCTCTCTATATATATAGAAATATATTTCTTTCTAATTCCATCACAACCTCCTATCTTTCTTGCTACGCTCACTGGTATCAATATATCAAGATTCACAAAATTGGACCTTTTTTACTTTTAAGGCTCTTGGTGTTTTAATTATGCTTATTATTGAAACTATAAGTTTTGACGTATGCCTCACTGTTGTGATGTTACGCCACCAGTTAAGTCTCATTAAGACTTATACAATGCACATATTACATAAAAAGTTATATTGTCAGAGATGGGCGTTTTTGGACAAAAAAATTTTGACTACTTTTTATGACTATTCGTAAAGGAGTTAATGATCAGCTTGTTAATTATCAGACACAAGGCTAATTCTGGCCTCGTCTAGGGAAAGAAACCAATTATGTTATTTACAACTTATGCCAAGCGATAGGGTCTGGGTTTAAAAAAATAATAATAATAAAAAGAGAGAATAATAGTGCAAAAAAATAGAGTAAAAAATGGTGTTTTCCAGATGCAGAGCAGGATAACGATGAGCTGATCTCATATGAAGATTCGGCCGTGCAATCTGGAGCTGAGACCGAACTACAGCCCTATAGTCCAATGGAAGTCTGATTTTATATATCGATAAGGTGTTCCATCTCCTCGGCTGACCTCAACAACCGTTTCCCCAGCAGACAGGAACTTAAAATAGGGAATAACGTGCCAACCAATCATGTTACTCAAACATAGAACAGATAGTTTATACACCTGATACACCTGGGAGTATATAAAAAAAAAAACTCAAACATATTGGACATTATGAGGACATTCATCTGCTCTAGTACATGTTCAGAATTGTGTTTTATTAACTGTGAAGTGGGTAAATGTTTCTGCAATGTGGACCCCAGTAGTGGTTACTAAAGATCTGCTATTTATCTTGGGGATCTAAAATTTAATACGGCAGCAAAATTTACTGCTTCTACATACAGGCTTTTAATCTCCCATGCATGAGATAAACAATGCAAACGGCACTTTTTTTTCCCTTTCGAAATGCAAATCATCTTTGAGATTAAGAAATGCATTAATAGGTCAGGTTAATAAGGCTATATTTAAAAAAATATATATGCATTCATATTCAAAACATAATCATTCCCCCCACAAAAATGTTGCACTCTATCATACAGAGAAGCTGCTTCATACTCTCTTTGCTTGGTTTAGCAAGCTCCAGAGCAATTATTCTCCCACTGGAAGTCCACGCAGCTCTGGCAGCCCCATCCTTCCTTTACAATCCTTCAAAAAAGAAAAGCTTGACAACAAGCTCACGTCGTTTTGCACCAAGCTGAAGAAAACACAGCTCGTATCATTTTTTTATATTATATATATAGCAAAAAATAATGTTCAGCTTGGCTTGAGGCTCCGAATTGTCATTCCAAATCAGGAGAATATTTTTGGAGGAACACGGCTAAAATCTTGTAGCGAGCTACATATGGATCGGGAGGTTCACCAAAGGAAAAAAATCTGAGAAATACTTTTATCGGAGAATTCACAGTAAACATTTCAAAAGCGAGTGTTTTAAAATAACACCAGTGATCACACGCTGGTCTGCACACATCACACGCTGGTCTGAGTGCTACGTCCTTATTTGATTTGATTATTTTTTTTTTTATTTGTGGAAAAGGTCATTTCTTAGTGATGGATTGCTCTGCAGCTTTGACATGTATGTAGGCCAAATAAAAATTCTCAGTGTGCATTTATTGTACCAAACCTGATTTAAAGGCTATTTTAAAGAATGTTGGAAAGATCCAGAAGAAAAGATTTGAATAATGTTTGTGTTGTTTGAAGTGCTGACTACAATTGCAGGAGTTTTGGAACAGCACATGATATTTGATTATCGTATCAAGTAAACATGCGCGACATTCCTGTTTTTTACACTTAATATCGAGAAGCTGTGGTCAGAGCACAGAGTCAGCCATGATACAGCGCATACCCCTGGAGCACTGAGGGTTAAGAGCCTTGCTCAAGGGCCCAAGAGATGCAGTTTGGTGATACCGGGGCTTCTGACTTTCCGATCAGTAACCCAGAGCCTTAACAACCGATCCACTCTGTATCAATAATTTAATAATTAAATATGGATATGAGAAACAGAAAGCTTCATTAATTAATTATAAGTTTTGATGTCATAAAGAACAGAATATACAGAAAAAGTTAATAACAGTCACCATGTGTTTGTGTACATCGACTACACTTCCAGATAAACTGTTTTGGTAAAATCGCCAGTGGTGCGCAGGGAAAAAATAAATAAATATATATGTATATCTGTTCACTTTGGTCAAGCTCTTTGCACCAAAGCTGACACGATCTATTGAAAATCTAAGAAAGGTTCAGTAAACTCAGAGCGTAAGCAAAGTGGCACAGTCTGGTCACCGTGCTGCGAGTCCTCTGCAACCATCTTATCTCAGCCATGAATACAAATGAATCTAATCTGACTCGCTGGGTCAATTTCGCAGCGAGGATGAATTTGCTTGAACAAACGGCGCATTTTAATTCACAGCATTACATAATAACCAGAGAAAAGCTATAAGCAAAAGACAGCTCGACAGATGCCCAGGAACAAATCACCTACAAAAAGATGCACCTTTTATAAATATGATACGGCTGATGTTGCATCTGTAGAAATAAATAGTATCTGTCAATAGTTTCCTGATAAACGTCACTCATGCAATATACTTAACTACTGATTTGATGCCGTGTTTTCCTTTAACTCATTGCAAAGTGTTGCATCTCTTAGACAGCATTGCTACGCTTTATAATTCTGTGTTTTATATTGTTTTCTCTATTTCTGGCTTTTTGCCTTGTTTGATTTATACTCCAGTCTCACGTATGCACTTATTCTTCCCCAGTCTAATGATTACCGTTTGTTATTTCCACTCTGTTTAATCAACGCTTTTTAACACATATTTCTCCTCAACACGACCACAGTCAAGACAAAACTTTCTGCCTTTTAATTAACCATAAATACTTGTTTAACATTAAGTGAAACCTTTTTAATAAATTGCAAAACCGGTTACATAAAACAGGCTACTTTTTGGTATATAGATCATCATCTTTCGGCTGCTACCATTAGGGGGCGCCACAGCGGATCATCCGTCTCCATATGTCCCTGTCCTCTACGTCTTCCTCTTTTAAACCAACTACCTGCATGTCTTCCCTCATCACATCCATAAACCTCCTTCTTGGTCTTCCTCTTTTTCTCCTTCCTGGTGTCTCCATCCTCAGCATTCTCCTACTGATATACCTCATGTCCCTCCTCTACACATGTCCAAACCATCTCAATCACACCTCCCTCACCTTGTCTCCAAAACGTCCTACATGTCCATACATATCCGGGAGGATAAAGATGTTACTATCAGATTAATGAATGCATGAATAAAATAAGCATGGCACATTGACCGTGGAAGTAAAGCTGCTGCTGCTGCTGCTGCCTCAGGTTCTCTGGTTTGATCATTTTTTTGCTATCTGTGCAGAGTTTTGCATGTTCTCTCTGCCTGGATTCACTACATCCCTGACCAGAATAAAGCAATTACAGAAGATGGATTAAAAAAAAAATGAATTTAACTCGACACTGACATTTCTGTCATTTGTGCGAACCCCTTCAGTGGGAAACCCTTCATTTGATGACACACGTATTCGTACTGAACCCTTTCAGTTCAAGACTTTCGGTTCGGTGCAGATTTGTACCAAACGCTATCGTTGTTTTATGTAAAGAACAGACAACATCCGAGTTCCCCTCAAAAACATATTAAGTGGCGAACTGCAAGTTTGTTTTAGTCTCTGCCTCGCACTACTCGAGCCGTAACGGAAACTCAAATCGTACTGAGCACGTGCAAAAAGTCAGATTTTTGTTCAGAAGTGCTGCCGCTTCCTTGTCATGTTTTACGACAATGTAATGATACGTTAAACTGTTGATGTTCGCAAAATGTCAATATTAATAAATGACGTTAATAAATGCATTTTTTCCCCCTCAATTGTACCAAAATGACTTAAAAACCGAAGTGTGCATTTTGTGTACATTACACCTCTAATAAATATATACAGTGGTGTGAAAAAGTGTTTGCCCCCTTCCTGATTTCTTATTTTTTCGCATGTTTGTCACACTTTGATGTTTCAGATCCTCAAACTAATTTAAATATTAGTAAAAGAGAACACAAGTGAACACAACATGCAATTTTTAAATGAAGGTTTTTATTATTGAGGGAAAATAAAATCCAAAACTACATGGCCCTATGTGAAAAAGTGTTTGCACCCCTTTTAAAACAGTGGTTTATCACACCAGAGTTAAATTGTTCTCGCCACAAACAGGCCTGATTACTGCCACACCTTTTCACCATTAAGAAATCTCTTAAATACGACCTGCAAAAGTGAAGTAGACCAAAAGATCCTCAAAAGCTAGACATAATGCCAAGATCCAAAGAAATTCAGAAACAAATGAGCAAGAAAGTAATTGAGATCTCTCAGTCTGGAAAAGGATATAAAGCCGTGTCTAAAGCTTTGGGACTCCAGCGAACCACAGTGAAAGCCATTATTCACAAATGGCAAAAACATGGAACAGTGGAGAACGACCGGTGTGAAGAACATGCAAAAAAAATAAGAAATCAGGAAATCAACTTTTTCACAGCACTGTATATAAATGTTTAACAATGTATGCATGAAAATCGATCCTGACCCGATCCTGACACTTACCCCCCTGATAAATCGGTCGGAAAGCCCCGGGGACACAGGAATAAAATGTTTGCTGGTCACATTATAATGCATAATAAAAAGGATTGATATTCCCAGCTCCCAGATTCGAGTGCTGTTCTAATTTACCCAAAAAAAATTCAATAAATAAAAACAAAAATAAGGCTGTTATTGCATTATAAATCTCACCACAAATTTACTGCCTTCTGTGTAAGGTATAAAGAATAACGATAAGACCAGAAAAGAAATCGAACTACACAGAACGTAAAAAAAAAAGAGCGGTTATTAGGGAAATGAGCCATGTGCTAAAGGGAGTATGTATTTTTTATCTGCTGTTGTAGTGCGCACACACACACACACACACACACACACACACACACACACACACACACACACACACACACACACA
>JAAIIK010000090.1:1726367-1739185 GCA_014706435.1 Silurus glanis | reverse complement strand
ACACACACACACACACACACACACACACACACACACACACACACACAGCATGTCGGAAGCATTGATACAGGAGCACAAGGATTTATCCACTGCTGACTTTTATTTCATGCTCTTGCCAAGTCATGACTTAAGAAGCAAGAAGCTATTTGAAGCCATGATTGCGCAACACCTCGGCCTAAAGGTGGTGGTATAAAGGTATAAGTGTTATAAAGGTCAAGAAGGAAGGCAATGGAACCGATGAAGCAGTCCAGATGATGATTACAATGTTATAGGTCCAAAGAAATGCAAACCAAAGCCCGATGGTTTATATAATTGAACTCAACATGTATTAGGAGCCTCTAATAGAGAAATATATCGATATACTGCTGAATTAAAAATGAAAAACACGGGTTCTACCATTATTCAAGTAGCACTTGATCTTCTTTGTTGAATTAAACATGCTCCTGAGGTATCAGTGACCAGTGTTCCTTTCTTCCTTTTCTTTGGATTTGCCCAATTCATCACGGCGTCCTTTCTCAGGATGGAGTTCACTTCAATTGTAGGCTCTCTGTGAAGCTGAGGATGGCTCCACATCAACAGCCTGAAGATCCATGAAGAACTTGATTTGGACTGTAATTTATATCAACAGTCTACTACAATAGGCTCAGGACCACAGGTTGCATGAACAGTTCTTTATTTAAGCGCCTCACTGAACACCTCAACTATAATGGAACTGTAATGAATGGACAATCAGTGATAAGAATGAGGACGGGTTCCCTTTTGAGTTTGGTTCCTCTCTTTCCACAGTAACCACCGGCTCACTTATTAGGAAAAAACTTATATCCTCTAATACAACTTTATAACATCTCCGTTGAGTTCACTGTTAAAAGTGTTCTACAAATAAAAATGAATTGAAATTTCATTTAATGAATTTACACTTTGCTGTTTTGATGGTAATTCATATAATCCAAGATATCTCCGGCTACGACGTCCTCTTCAATGCCAGTCGTTCATGAAAAATACTTGTGAATTTGAACACAGGATATAAGATGCTTATAATATAAACATGATTTGGACTCTTTGGTTACATGATAAAGAAAAAAAAGGATCGCTGTAGCTGATAAATCTTTTTATTCACAGCCGATAATTTGCAGTAATAAATCCTCACTGACAACAAGGCACTGAATAAGGTGGATCCTGCGCTATTTCTTTTTATAGGTTTTCTATTATTAGGTTTTGTCAACAACACAATCTGAGAAGTCACAAATGAACGAGAAGAAGGCTCTGAGCAATTCTGAGAGCAGTGTTTAATTTTCCCCCCCCACTTTCCCCTAATACAGAATTACATGAATCAATGCTAAGCTAATTCTATTACGGCACTCACCCAGCTCTATTCTTCAACCGAATACAAGTAGTATTTAGCTCTAATTACTTGTGGGCCAGGGCTGTACTGGATTCGGTCTCTATATCAGCCTAATTTAAAAAGACTTGCATGGAGGAAAAGAGTGCGCCAGCATGCATGCACTCGTTCTTAATCTTCAATATGGTAGAGGATTTTGTTTTCAAGCTTGAGATGAAAGAGGGTGACTGGGAAAAAGTGGTTTGTGGCTTTAGAGGAGGGTCATGTGACGACGCACTGTCACGAAGTAGAGTTTTGTCTGTGACAGCTATAATAAATCAAAAAATAAAGTTTGCAGTAGTTTCACATGTCATATTAGTGCTTTGGTGGCTTTAAAAGGGCGTTCGGGTCTTTGTTTCAACAGCATTGTTTTGTGAAATTATCCCGTAGTCAAATATAAACCGTGATACCGAATTGTACAAGTCTGATTTATTAGGTTTTTACCACTGACTTATTTCAGCTTGGCTTCAGGAATCAAGGGTCAGCACTGTTTACCGTGGTGTGGAAACTGCTTCATCTGAAATAGGACTTGCTTTTTAGTTGAACCTGAACACGCAAGGGGCAGAGAAATCAACATAAGCACCGTGTGGGTCTCAAGAGATGAGCACTAGAGATTAAAAAAAAGTGTGTAAATAATCTTCATTTATAGTACACACACTGTGAGGTTATTCAGGTTATCCCTCTTCGAGTATAAATCCACGGATCTTTAGTTGTGCGGCCACCAGAATGCTTCGTTGGGTGTTTTCTTTCCTGCTTCTGTAATGCAGAGGATTTAACTTCGACAGCTAATTCTCGAGCCAATTCGAGTGTTTAGACACTGTGACAAGTTTAAAATGTTACATCAATATTACATTGAGGAAAGTTCCTTGTATTCAGGATCGGCTTATGCACGTGCTTACAGATTATTCGTGCAAATTCTGGTATCCAAGAAGTCACATGTCTTACATTCAGTCACATTCGCACTTTAAAAAACTAAATTAGGGGAAAAAAGATTGTGGACTGCGAGAGATTTTGACAATGCTGGAAGATATAATGTGATGAAACAGAAACACAAGATAAATTAACAGAAGAAAAAGCTACAGGGATACAAATCTATAATAAATCTAGTACACTTACAATATACCGCTGTGTGAAAAATATATATATATTTAATAAATAATTATTATGTAATAAATTATTTACTATGAATGTGGTTTTATTAAACTGCAGTGATTCCGTCATTATTCAATATCTTAAAAATAGCACCTGATGCAGTCTTTTTTTGCACAATAACCTATGAATAATTACTATCACTTAAATTATTAACCTACACCATCTACATGAGATTTCATATTACAGTCACGGTTCTGTGCAGTGTTTTGTCTTGACCTCATCTCGATTGCCCTTCTGTGTTTAGTCTAAGTTTAGTCCTTAATTAGATTGCTTATTGCATTATCGTTTCTGTATATGGATTATACGTTCCAAAAGAAAAAGGCGTGATAATTTGACATTGATTTCCTGCATCCAAACACACTCTATAAAAATGAATAAATCTTTTTTAAACCCTTCCTCTAGCCCGGTCTTAAAAATAAAACCTGAAAATCTCTGGAGCACCACTTTTATCATTCCGTGTAGTGCGTGATGTTAAAAAAACAATATAATAATGCTGCATCACTATCAGACAGGTTCGGTCTTCTGCCGGAGATAATTAACCCACATGAAAGCCGGGCAAGACTTTCTCTTCACCAATTCTATTCACTCCATGTACAGACGCTCCCCACCTTACGAACGAGTTACGTTCCGAACGACCGTTTGTCGCATGAATTTGTTCGTAAATTGTTAGTGTTTGTTATCGACTACGCATATCTCCTAATGATGTAAGAGCTACAAATACTATAAATAGTATCAAATAAACAATAAAATATACTAAAACTAATCAAAATACTGTATACAATATTTTGTATTAAGTGATAAAAAAACAATAAAATTAACTTAGAAAAATTAATTGGCCCGAGTCCAGTGTAGACTCATGTAGACTCGTTACGGTCGACGTCTAGCTCGCGGCGGATCTCCTCCGATTTTAATTTTTTTTAATTTTAAAGTTTGTTCGTATCCGCAAACGTTCGTAAAGTGTGGAGCGTCCGTACAATCGAATGCGCACTGCACACACTAGTAAAAGACAACACAATCATTGTCACAGTTGAAATGCACAAACCTGATTGGAGTAATGGACCTTTAATTGCAATAGTTTACTTATTAACTACCTGCTTTTCTAATGAGTTCAACAAAATTGTTTTAACTTTCATCATTCAAAAAGAGTGAATTGTTTGCCTGAGCTTGTCTGTGCACCATATTTATATACAGACACGGATTTCTCACGGGTCTTTTTCTTGGTTAAGGGACCACAGTTTCTTCAAAGGGACTTTAAAATTGGTCCCCGTTCTGAAATAGAAAAACTTTTGTTCTTTGGTTTGACATATGGGGTTAAAGGTTTCCCCGGTGGGACATAAATAGAACCTTTTTTGCTTTGGTTTTTACACGGCACGGTGATCCAGAAGTTAGCATTTTGACCTGACAGCTCCAGGGTCATGAGCTTCTTGTAGGTTCTCCTGTTTCCACCAACTTCCAAGAAACATGCTGGATTGACCCCTATGTAGCTGTGTGTGTGTGAGTGTGTGTGTGTGTGTGTGTGTGTGTGTGTGTGTGTCTGATAGCGGGTAATTGCACAGTGTTCCTGGAACTCCACAGCTTAATCACCACAGGCTCCACCCACAATTACTTATCAAAACTCTCTGCTTATTAATTAATCATATTATCAATCTTTCCTCTCGGGTAAATTCACACAATTCAGATTAGTGGATCTGTACCTCATGGTTGTTCACTAGCGAGCCTAGCATGGCGTTAATGTGAAGGTATCTACAGTATCTGCTGAAACTTCCTGTGTGTAAGAGTATAAAATCACCCATTTCTTAATCCTTTTACTAAATAAAGTATAATCACTATGGTTACTGTCCTCTATCAAAAAAGTCACTGAAAATGTAACTTGCCGAATCTCACTCAATTTTGGTTCAACCACGTTTGAAAAGACCAGATTTTAGTGTCCACACAGTCTGAAAAGTACATCAGATACGTGTCTTTGGAGTCTCCATCATTGTTTGTGGATATAAATTTCTTACCCTCTCTTGCTACAAATATGTCTGATATTAACCATGTTTACATGCACGAACTGCTATTCTATATTGACGTGACTTTACTTGAGTGGCTACACGTGGAGCTCATGGTTGACAATTTTCTGCAGTTTGTTGGTAGAAAATCCGACATACTACCAGGAATCTGATGGAATCATTTGATTTGTGTAAATTCCTGCCGTTTTGGCCGTTAATGGAAGAAGTCCAAGATGATTCTTTTCCAGCCAGCTTTTCATTTTTTTTTTGTTTGCTGCATGGATTCGGGAGACTTGCAGCCACTCGGTTTTACCATGTGGCAGCTGAGCGTGATGTCTGTTTAATGCTTGACACTGGCAATAGCATGATGAGGCTCAGAGTCAAAGTGTCGTAATCAGTGTCTGTGTTTCTTTTTTTGGGGTTTTTTTTTTGGGAAGGGAGTAAATCCGTTTTGATCGCTGGGACCACATGCCCCTTCTGTTGACGTCTGCATGATACACGAAAAAGCATAAGCCAGCAGAGTTCAGAATGCTCACTCCTCATAATCCCACAGCCATATGTGCAGCAGTTTTGTGATAAGTAATGTTTTAGGTCAAAGGAGGTTTTTTTTTTTTTTCTTCTCAACCATCCGGGAATTTTTATTTAAACATGTCTAGCGTTTTTTCTATTATACACCGCTCACTATTATGTACATAGACATTGAAAATACCAGGATATGATATTGGCATCTACGAAATCAATACCAATTGAATAACTGCACTGTTATCCGTTATAATGTGCCATAAATACATTATTAGAATGTTGCTAAATCAAATATCGAGACTTAACTGTAATTCACATCTTATTCATGGCATTTTAATTGTCCAGGCTGGACCTTTAGCTTCTATGTCATGTCAAGCGTTCAAGTTGTGTTCAGTAGTTTATAGATCGATGTATTAATTGATCCTGGCATCACAAAATGGCACACAAAGTGGCCCGAGGACTTTTTAATCCCTCATTAGTGATAATTAAAATTCTGCTTTTGAATATGGAACACATATTAAATTGAGTATTTTAAGCTCTTGACATCATAAACTGCAGTGTCTTAGATGTTAGATAGAAACCAGTCCTAACGATAATAATTAAGACTGATGTGATGTAAATGTAGGTTACTAATTCAGGCTCAAACCGTTTTTATAGCCAGGTTTTATTGCACATCTTTACAGCGAGCAATGCAATTATTACTAATAGGTAGAGTTTTAGTGATTTTTTTTTTTTAATTATTGGATTGTTTTTGTATTGCATAATTAGCAGTTCTAGCTGCATTTTTAAATATGAAATGTAATATATTATGCTAAAAATAATTAAATAAAATTCTTTGTCTTCTTCCTATTATTATTATTATTATTATTATTATTATTATTATTAATTATTATTATTATTATTATTATTATTATATATTTATGCAAAACCTACCTGCGTCTACTGTAAAAAGTGAGGATGAAGGAATCTGATGATGTACATCTTTTGAAAGAGCCTTTAATTTTCATTAAATTATAATGATAAATCAATCCGATTTTTCTAATTGATTTTAGATTAATCAGAATGAATTTTAGTGAAGAGTGAGGTTCTTTTTTCCTTGTTTCGATGATCACTGAGGGAATTGTAGAGGTAGGAGAAGAATGGGTTGTTGACAGGTTTGTTTGTCTGTTTTGTTCTAATAGGAAAATAAGTTTACATTAGACTGAGTTTATTTATACCCCGGTCTTAATTGTGTTAGCAATTCGCCAAGAACTACAACGGAGGGGGGAAAAAATACTAAATGGATACTAAGAAATAATTCGGCCTTTTATTCAAAAATATGATGAAATGCCGTGACATTTTGCTTGAATTGAAAAAATATTAATAATAATGAAAATGTCAGAAATGGTCGACTGGACAAAGGTGAAAGGGTCACTTTGCAAACCCGGATCATATGAAGGAATTAAGACGGACTGCAGACGAGACTCTCGTGGCCTTGATCACGTCGCTAGACGGATTCTGGACCTCCCAGATTGTATCGGTGTACACGGTAGCCATTTAAAGTTGAAGTATAATGCAGTCGGAGTAGAGGAGATTTCTAACTATAGGCTCCTGTGTAAGGGAAATATCAGGGCTCTGCTCACGTTGCCTTTTTCCTAATAAAATATCTGCACAGACATTCTCCTGAGCCCTTAATAATTCATAAGCAGTCAGTAACCTGGTAGCCTTTTTATCGACAGCAGTGTCGTCTACACATCTAACACTATAACAGCAAAGTCATTCACACAAACATTTATAATGGCGTTGTGGAAATGATGACAGGTTGTTCCATTCAATTCATATTTATTTGTAGACCGCTTTTAAACAACGGACGTTATCCCGAAGCAGCTACATGGAGATAAAAGAGGTTCTAAAGTTGTATGAATGCATAAGTTTAGCACCTACAAGTTTGTTCCTTAAAATTTGTAAAGGTTCATCCCAAATAAACAAGAGGCCAAGGAAAAACTCCCTGAGAGAACATGAGGAAGAAACCTCGAGAGGAACCTGAGACTGGAATGTTCATTCATCAAACAATATGATTAATAATGATCATTTATAGCCACTAATTCAAATACAGCCACTATCTCAAACACCACAATACTACTAACATACATACTGTAGATGTGACACTGTAATTTAGATGGCGTTAAGAAATCCTAGCTGCTATAATCCTCATCCTGTACATACAGTGAGTGACTTTGCTAAGCATGTAGTTAGATCTGTTAGCTAATCATTATACCCTGTGCAATTCCATAAGATGCGAAATATCATATGTGCAATATTTTCTTAGTTCCCTACCACCTTTTATATTTTGAAATACATTTGGTATATAAAATATTTCAATATTTTTTAATTCGATTTAATTTAAATGTATTTATTCTTGTACTTTAAAGCAGACTCTTATCCAACCCGACAATGACACTAGCGAATGGTTCGAGTCACTTGTTGGTTTGTTTCTTGGAGGCCTGTACTGTCGCAACTGTTGCTTTAAGTATGCAGGGTTTTTTTTGTGTTCGTTCCAAAAGAAAGACTGTAGCAGCCAAACGTGTATAGCCCAAAGCTAGACATCTGCAGTGCTAGGCTTCGTTCTTTGTATTAGATACATACTCTCACCAGAGACCATAAGTACCAACCATATCTGTTACTTCCTTCCAAGCTACAGTACATATTTCTTCTTCATATATTAAATGTGTGTAATAGATTAGGAAATACCTTTAATGACCACACCTGCCACATGACAGGTCCATGCAAATCATTTGGATCGGTCACATAATATCAATTCGCTCACTTGTTCTTGATTTGCTTGCTTTGTGTGAACACAGTTCGGGGCATTTAGTAGCAGTAATTAGTAGCCTGTGCTAACCTATGCTACTAAACTATCATCAGAATCAGAAAACAGCACTTTATTGTTCCCACGGGGAAATTGTTAGGTTGCAGTTGCTCACAGAAAAATTAAAGAAAAATTAAATATAAGAAATTTTAAACAAAATATACTTAAAAAGTTCTGTATTAAATTTAGATGCTGTACAATAAATTAATTTCCAATTTTTAAATCTTACCATGCTTATACCTCTTAGATATCTACAAAATAAAAAAAAAAATCATGGATATTCTAATAATAATAATAATAAAAAAAAGCAGGAACTTTTAGAAAGTACTAGTTTAAAGTGTAATGGTGAAATGAATCGTAACTGCGGAGTAGATTTACTCGGGTTTTCATTGTCAACTTATAAAAGCAGGAAGAAACAAAGCCAGAGGGGCTCAATGGCATAATTTCACTTGGGAAGTGTGGTTATCTTTACTTCCACGGTTCAGAGTAAGCAATCAGCCACACAGTCAGCGCCGGCCCACCTGGGTCGCAGGCCACAGCGTAACTGAGCCAGCTGCACTGCAGTAATCCTCTCCCCGCTGTCACACGCTTTACTTGTTTGCTAACATTAACATCTTTTTTTTTAACTCATCATTGCTTGCTAGCACGTTTGATCTTTGTTACTAGGCAAGACAACTAGCAGACCTAATAACCAAAGTATTCGAGTTATTAAATGATTAATTGCAGCCACTTAATTATGAAGGCGATTCATAAAAAGGTGTTTGAGTTACAATACAATACTGTATTTGAACACCAATGTTACTTAAAGACGATCGTACAAAATACTATTGGAGCACCTGCCAGATCTGTCTAAACATTGTCAATGTGTTAATGCTTTTTGAAGAAGTTCTGTCCTAAGTGTGGTCATGAAGAAGCAACAGGTTTCCTTTCCTGGCTGTGTATCGGCATTAAGTATGTATGTCGATATATCATACTCACATACTAAATGCCAGTATATCGATATATCGACATACATACTTAATGCCGATACACAGCCATCCACATCAGAGACACACACAAGGTGGTGCGAGAACTTGCTGTGAATTACACATGTATAGTTATATATGGGTGACATTAAAAAGTTTTCAGATGAAATGTACTAACTGCTGCTTTTCCGACCACATGCTTTACCACATCTGCGATTTCATCATTGACAGCAAGTTAAAACAAAGAGCAAACGTGAATCTGAGCAAATCCGCTACAGAGATGTTCGACATGACATACGCTTGACATACGCCGATGCTGCACCGAGTAGTTCGAGGTGTTTTAAGTGGCACTTTAAGAGCAGAAAATCATCACTGGAAGACGACGAGAGATCAGGAAGACCTTCAACAAGCTCGACCCCCGAAAATATCGAAAGCATTAGGCAACTCGTGCATGATGATCATCGGAGAACAATCCACATAATCTCACTTAGACACCCACCCTACTTGCCCACTTTGGCTCCTGCGGACTTCAGTCTTTTTTACTGAAGATGAAGATCCAGCTCAAAGGTCGTCGTTTTGACGGCACGAATCGCAAAAGGTGTTTGACATGCTTCAAAAAGAAAACTTCCAGGACACCTACCAGAAGAACTGTGTAAACTGAGCGAGTCTCCAATCTTTTTGACAATCAACTCGTATATTTATTTAGCGCTTTCATAAAGTATTCAGACCCCCTTCACTTTTTTAATGTTGTTATGTTGCAGCCTGATACTACGATCATTCAGATAGATTTTTTTTCTCATTAATCTACACTCAGTACCCCATAATGACAATTCTAGAAATTGCCTGTAAAAAAAACGAATTATTCCATGTACATAAGTATTCAGACCATTTACAACAACACTTAAAAATGAGTTTAGGTGCCTCCCATTTTGCTTGACCATTGCTGAGATGATTCTACACCTTCACATGAGTCTACCTGAGGAGGTTTATTGAGTGGACATGATTTCGAAAGGCACACACCTCTCGAAAGAAAGCCTCACAGCTAACAATGCATATCAGAGCAAAAAACAAGCTATGAGGGCAAAGGAACTGCCTGAGGAGCTTAGAGACCGGATTGTTGCGAGGCAGAGATTTGGGTGAGACTTTCTCAAGAGCAAGATGGAGAGAAAATATGGAACAAGTGTGGAACAACCAGAACCAGAAGAGCTGGTCTCCCAGCCAAACTAAGCAATCAGGGGAGAGGGGCTTTAGTAAGAGAACCCTATGGTCACTCTGACTGACCTCGAGAAATCCTGTGTGGAGAGAGGACAAAATTCCAGAAGCACAACGACCAATACTGCAGCCCTCCACCGATCTGGGATTTATGGCAGAGTGGTTAGACGAAAGCCTCTCCTCAGTGCAAAAGAGTCACACTGAAATACTCTCAGAGTGTGTAGAACAAGTTTCTCTGGTCTGAAGACTGAACTGTGGCCTTAATTCAAAACGTTATGTCTGGAGGAAACCAGGCCTGCCCAAAACAATCACAACAGTGAAGTATGATGGTGGCAACATCATGCTGTTTGTTCTGCAGCAGGGACTGGGTAACTGGTCAGCGTTGAGGAAAAGCTGAATGGAGCATTGAGATATCCTCAATAAAAAACTCAGTCTGGGCCGAAGGTTCACCTTTTTATCATGACAACAACTCTGAGCCCATAGCCGAGACAGCACAGGAGTGGCTGAAGGACGATTCTGTAAAGGTCCTAGAGGGGCCCAGCCAGAACCCTGACTTGAACCCTATTGAACATCTACACACACACACACACACACACACACACACACACACACACACACACACACACACACACACACCGATCAGGCATAATGTTATGACATTATAACATTATGACCAGTAAACTGATGATCTCTTCATCATGGCACCAGTTAGCGGGTGGATTTATTTATTAGGCAGCAGGTGAACATTTTGTCCTCAAAGTTGATGTTAGAAGCAGGAAAAATGCGCAAGCGTAAGGATTTGAGCGAGTTTGACAAATTGTGACGTCTAGACGTCTGGGTCAGAGTATCTCCAAAACTGCAGCTCCTGTGGGATGTTTCTGGTCTGCAGTGGTCAGTATCTATCAAAAGTGCTCCAAGGAAGGAACAGTGGTGAACCGGCGACAGGGTCGTAGACTCACTGATGCACGTGTGGAGCGAAGGCTGGTCCGTGTGGTCCGATCCAACAAACGAGCTCCTGTAGCTGAAACTGCTGAAGAACTTCATGTTAATGCTCGACGGGTCACGACTGTTTTGTCAGCAAAAGGGGACCAACACAGTATTAGGGAGGTGGTCATAATGTTATGCCTGATGGGTGTGTGTGTATATAGGTAGATATAAATTGTGCTAGATTGTAATAAAATGCATATATAAAGAAGATCATATCATGAAACAAAAAAATAATCCCTCCCTCTCTTGCATGTTTCCAAAATGCTTTCTTAGTTCAGCCAGCTTGAATCTCTGTCCCATGTGCTGGATTTGTTCAAGTCGCTGGTTATCTGTGCATGGCCTATTTTTCCCCTCTGTGAATGTAGGGTACCCTGTTATGCACGCCTGATGTGTGTATGTCATTAGCATAAAAAAAAAAAAAGCCTGGATTAAGGTTCCACTGACACCTTGTGGCGAGCTGTCACAGCTCCGCAAAGAGACAGAGCTAGTGATTGACGCTAGCCCTCCGCGTAAGAGCAGGTATTAAATCCGCAACTGTGACGCTAACAGACAGTTGCAAGTCACGCGACTGTGGTCACAGCATGCATGGTGTCAGCTTCTTAAGCACGTAAGGCAAAGCATCCATCATAACTGAGATGGAGCTGTGCTGTATCCTTACACACACACACACACACACACACACACACGATCCCTTGGGTAATAGCGCCGACTTAATTAGCGTGAGCGCTGACTGACAGGACCGGCACATACTTAACGCTACGATCAGCAACTAGCATGATCATGCCATGATTTTACTACAGATTTGCACAGTAATGCATCCATTTTCATTACTAACTGAACCAAATAATAATAAACAGAGAAAAAAAACAGAAGCTTAGCATCAGGATGGAAACTGGTTATCACATCTTCATTTGTCCTAACAAGCAAGGCGATTTATCTGCCTGCGGAAAACCACCTGTATTGTTATTTTTAGGTCGTCACAGCATCAGCATTATTCTCTCGTGCAATATGCTGCGAAATCGCACTGCAGCGGTATCGATATTGTTTAATACACTGTAATATCATAACAACCAATGATTCATAAACTAACATCAATACTTAAAAAAAAAAAAAAATAACTCGCGATATATTGCCTTGCAATAATAAACCCGGGCAGTAACTCGATTTCTCATTGAAATGATTATGGCCTGTAAGTAATCACTTTAGGACTTTAGGATCGGTCTTTATACTGTATAAAGTGAACACACGTAAATGTTAAGCTTTGCTCTGATTGTTACAGAGAAAAGAGAAAAGATGGAGGGACAGAATAATCATCCTCTTAGGGAAAATAATGATGTAATGACTTAATTGCTTAATTAAATAGGATGATATTTGCAGGATGATTCATTTCATAACTGAGCATTTCTTTCGTTCTCAGAAAAGTGTTTTCGCTCCGATTACAACGCCGGCTCGCGAATCAAGGAATTGCTAATAATGCGTAATAGTCCAAGTTCTTTGAAGCTCAATTACTTAATTTACAAAACAAAGAATTCACGATCTATACTCAAGATTAGATGATATTCGAAATCGTGCTTTGTGTTTATTATCGTAATTTTAATACCGAAGGCACATGATGTCCTAGAACCACAACACTAGTCTCTTATATCTCTTAGCCGTCCTCATGCTGTCCTAAAAAATGCTGAGAAATGCTCACAGATGTTTCCAGATTTATTCAATCACACACACACACACACACACACACACACACACACACACACACACAC
>JAAIIK010000090.1:1689219-1726357 GCA_014706435.1 Silurus glanis | reverse complement strand
CACACACACACACACACACACACACACACACACACACACACACACACTCCATCATCACCTGCATTCTGACGGTAAACCATAAATTCTCGAAATGTATAAAATCTTCATTTAAAAATATTCGCCAACCAGGACCCTGATCAGTCTTATCATATTTATACAGGAGCTCAAACCATTTCCTGATATCACCACAAAACACACAAACAATATCAGCTACTTAGAATCTGTCGCTTATTAAGGTCCAGAAATGCAACTACGATGACTAGATGGTGAGAATATACCTTAATGCCTGCTCATTAATAATTTGTAGTTTTGTTTTGGTCTTGATTAACCAGCACCGAGATTAACAGTGTTCATTCGGAAATGTGAATGAATGCTTTTTGTCCGATTATTTACAAGCATGATTTTGTTGTCGATCGTTTAAACGAATCAGATCAGAGAAAACTGCATCTTTTCTAAGCTCCATTCCTGTAGCTAGCTCCTAGTGCTATCATTGGCTAAATAGTGTAAAGAAAAAACCTGAAATGTTGATATTTATAGAAACACATCTGCACATCCAGCTTCAAGAAATCAACAAGCCTCATTATCCAGGTGGATTTTTCACATTAGACTTTCAGGTGACCTAAATTCTAACCAGTCGAATTTCTAACAGATTTAACAATTATGTCATTGTAATCTACTGTCGCAATGTTTGTACACACATAATCATGATGCCCACCAACACTATTTGAAGATCCCATTCCAGATTTGGTTCCATCTCTGCTGTTATAATAAGCTCTGCACTTCTGGAAAACCTTCCCACTGGATTTTGGAGCGTGACTCATTCAGCCACAGGGGTATTAGTGAGCTACTAGTGCAATGATGATTGGTGAGGAGGTCTGGGGTGCAGTTCATCTCAAAGGTGTTAGGTGGGGTTGAGGAGGTCAGGGCTCTGTTCAGGCCACTCAAGTTCTTCCACTCCATCCTCAACTCAAATTTGTGCACAGGGTCATTGCCATGCTGGAACATGTTCAGCTCACGCTGTTCTACTAATGGGGAATTCTTACAGTTGTAACAAATGTGTGGTTCCAACTTTATAGTAACACCATCTAGAAGAACCACATATACAAAACTGTACAACGAAAAGTGTAGTTATAGAGCGTAGTTGTAACGTTATTGATAGTTAGATAATATATTGTGGATCTTGGTGAAATTGAGTATGTTTTAAGATTGCCATTGATATGAGAGTACTCTATTATTATATTAATACACCATGTCCTGTAAGCACGAGGGTTACTTAATTGACAAATATCATATTAATTCCATATTGTGACGCTCAAAAAACCTTTTGCTGCACATCACAGCTATATTACTTGGTCTCACCCATTGTGATGAATAAAACAGGAAGTCCTGCTTAAAGGATTTCCTGTTCCTAGTCACCCAAATGTACCAAAATAAAAATGTATATCAATGGGAACATTGCATTTCACATACTATATATATAACTTCACAAAGGTGCCAAAAATTGTGCCACAAATGCATTGAATAAATAAATAAAAATTTAGTTTGCAAACGTTTAATATCCGTGAAAGTTTTTCGTAAATTTTTTAATCAAAAGTTACAACAAACAACAAAAAAAATTCTTTGCTCACATTTAGCAGGGTGCCAATATTAATGTAGTGCGCTGTGTACACTTAGAACCATAGCAGATGTGTTTAAAACAGCACAGGAGGATCAGTCGCCTTCCACCGAGAACTCGAACTGAAAAATACTGCTGTTTCATATAATATTCCTCCAGAACAAGTGGGTTTTTTCTGTTTTTTTATTTTTTTATTTTTAATCTCCAAGATGTTCAGCATCCAACACAGGTGGAGAAAAAGAGAAGCATTAAACCGTATCAGTCTTAACACTAATTGCAGTTAATCTGCAGGAAGGAATGCTTTTAAAGCCTCTGGCCCATGCATTTTTTAAGCTCGTCTATGACAAGAGCAAACGTACAACATGGCTACATCACCAGCAGCCTAAGTGCTACTTAGAATAAATCACTTTGTTGATTTGACACACACAAAAGACGCTTCAATTACCTGTTACACTTTAAAAACGATTTCGCTGGATCTGTAAACGTTTTTAGGTTCAGTATCCCCAACCCCAAAGCAAGTACAAAGCCTGCTTTTACCCAAATAGTCTGTGTTTAATCGTCTGACACTTAAAAGCAGTTTGGACCTGATTCCAGACGCATCACTTTCACCAAGAGTCCAAGCAGTCTCAACTAAACACGTTCCCAAAAATACCTTCAGCCTGGCATTCTTCAAAAGTTTTAAATGGAACCTTGGAAACTTTCAAAAGTTTATCCACAATGGGGGTAGAACACAAAGCCGCTCTCTGTATCAGTTTACTGCTCCAAATATCTCTATTCTGATTTCAACACAAAGTGGCCTAACAAGTAGCAATCTTTTATTCATTTTTCAAACAAACGCATTCCAAACCCTTTAAAAACACTAGGAAATAAAACAGAAATTAACAATGCGAGCGCTGTGAGAACGGGACGTAAACACACGACTCCTACCTCACTTTTAAGTTCCCTGGCTGCGGTTGTCCATCGTAAATGGACACGATGTCAAAGTCCTCCTCCAAAGCGAAGGTGTGGAAGGAGAGCTGTATTCGGTTTCTTTCTCCCGTCACTATGATCCATGTGCAGTTGGCATAGTTTGGGTAACCGTGAGGGAAACCAGGGCTCTCTATGCTTCCATTCAGGCCTTGCACCACACCGCCACACGACTGACCTAAAGGCGCAAAAAACAGAAGAGGGATCATCATCATCATCGTCGTCGTTACTATGATCAACACCACATCTCATTCTTTTGATGCCACATTAAACCAGCCATAGTGTTTGATCTTAAAATACAATTGTAGCAATTTTTTTTTAGCATTTAACACATAAATAAACAGACCTTAAAGCTTCTTATATCTACATCAAACTCATGTTATCTCAGATATGAAAATTGACACATTCTTGCAATCATATAAAAAAAATTTTATTTGAAAATTTCATGTTAAAATTTTTTATTATTATTATGTTATACTCATTTTTATTAGTGTGTATGCAAAAGTTACCACATCCTGAATAGACAGTTACAATAATACTGTAAATCGAATCAGAGCATCCTACAATCCTGCAAACTCTATTATTTAAACTAAATTATTGACCTATTTTTTCCTTGTTATAAAGAAACTCAATCTTACACCATGTTTTAAGCACATTTTCAAGCACTGGGATAAAGGGAATTTGTCTATTAACGCATGACTTAAACTTCCCCAGTTGGTAATTACCGTTCAGCTAATCATAATGAAGCCCTAAAGCTGGAGGTCCAGCCCCAAACCAATTAATAACATCATCCATCATTTAGCCGTCTACATTATACAGTAATATATAAAACATACATCTGCACTGTACAGTCTGGTTGTACTTCCAGATTCCACATTTTTATTTTAGCATGTGCCAATAGAACATAGAATTTATAATAATAATAATAATAATAATAATAATAATAAAAGCCTTTGCTTTGTTCCAAACAAACTCAGTATCCCACGATTTATAGACATACCAAAATATAATTTGTGACAAGTTCAAAAGCTTTAATAAATAAATAACAAACGTGAAAAAGGTTGGGTTTTCTTTTAATCTCGTTCAGCTTTTATACCCCGTCAATTTCACTTTCACCATGAACAGGCCCGAGTCATAAAGGGACTCAAACTTGAAGGTCACACAATCATGGCTTGCGAATAAAAACAACTCAGCCACTTAAGGCAACCAGAGACACTGGAATATCTCCTGCCTTCTTTGGCATTTGTGTGTGTGTGTGTGTGTGTGTGTGTGTGTGTGTGTGTGTGTGTGTGTGTGTGTGTGTGTGTGTACATTTTATCTTGCACTGCCAACAAAATCCCCCCCATCATAACTGAGCTTATCTCCAGCACCAGGAGAGTACACAATCATAACAAGCCCAACAGTTGTGCGGCACCGCACGCTGCGCTACAGCCCAGTCATCAGCAATGCATTTGGTTTCATTAAAGAGATGTATAATCCATGATGAAATGAGATTACACCATTGTCCTTTTCAACCTCTTTGGGCTAAAAACCTTTTTTTTTTTTTTCATTTTTCTGTCTATATTGTTTTAGCATCAGCTCGGCACATTAAGTGAAGGTACTGTATAGGTAGTGTGTGTGTGTCCGAATGCATGAATACACAGCCCAAACTGTACGAAAGATAAAAACTGGATTGAAGTCTGGACTTTGATTGGTCAAATTCATAAAAAGTAGTATATCCAGTAGTCTCTCTCTCTCTCTCTCTCTCAAAAAAAAAAAAAAAAAACATCCTGTGAGCAGTAGTTCTGTGTTCTGCAGAGGAGAATGATTGGCCTGGTTCAAGCTGGCAGGACAGCCACAGTAACTCAAACTAACTTTTGCAACTCCAGTGAACACACAAAGAAAAAAAAAAAACACACCGGATTGTACAATATCCAAAACCTTAAGGAAGGTGGGTTACAACAGCACAAAATCAAATACGGCTCCAGCTCAGGTCAGCCAAGGACAAAATATAATCATTCTATATTTCTACAGTATATATATATATATATATATATATATATATATATATATATACACACACTGTAGAGTATACAGTATACAGTAGCCAGTGCACTCTTAGTGCCAGTCCCAAGCCCGGATAAATGGAGAGGGTTGCGTTAGGAAGGGCATCCAGTGTAAAAACATTTGCCAAATCGAACATGCAGATCACGAATACGGATGATCCGCTGTGGCGACCCCTAATGGGAGAAGCCGAAAGAAAGTATCTTAAAAAGTATAGCCTGCTAATATTAATAGGGTCATTTTTTCTTTAGACTTTTCCTAGGACTACACACACAAATGTTGCACGAAATAATTATTATTCTTTCCATTCTGTATCTTCTCAACAGTGCAATGTTCATTCATTAGGCTGAGCATAAAATCCACTTTCATATCAAAATCCCATCCAAAAGGCCTTCCTATGCTGTTTGACTTTGCGAAAAGATATTTACAGAGGAGATGAAATTATGCGTTTTCTACAGGGTCGTGAACCTGTCATTCTTCCCCTCCTTTCGGTTCTCCATCAAACAGGCATCTGTGTTTCTCAACCTTCCCGCTGTGTACCGATCCATCAACCGTGGCCTCAAAGCACGGCCCCAGTGTGATGGAAAAGGGCCGTTTGATGGAGCTGTTTTCCGCTTAAAACTTAAATAATTGTCTCACCCTTTTGTCTGATCTGATATATAATCACTCAGCACTTTAACGGTCAGCTACGGGTACAAGGGTTGATGAGGGCAGCTGCTTTTGATGGTTAACAGAGGTGAAAAAAAAATCATCAGTTTAACACGCTGTATTTCAAGTTGGCCGAGAAAACGGATAAAATATTCGGCTCTAGATTATACCACAGTGCGCTGTGTGAAGAATCGTTTCAAAACCTTGGTTCCAATGTGTGAACATTTGAAATAATAAACCCTTCATGAGCTGGGTCAGGTGTGCTGAGGGCAAGGAAACACCAAACTGTGCAGGGCAGCAGGTCCACACGACTCGAGCTGAAGATCTCAGATTCACAGCACAGCCGTGGTAAACTGAATAACAGGGTGGCAAACAACTGAGACTTGGGGGGCACAACAGTACATAAAACAATGCATAGAGTTATAGAGGTGCACTTTTTCTTTTTTATATATATACAAAAGGGAATTTATATAGTTGAGCAACAGTAGAGCTGCGGATCCCAATGGGATCTAATGCAAAAACAAACAAACAAACAAAAACAAACAGTTGTGTTGATTTCAATTAGGCTACTAGCTTTTACTGGAAACTAAATCTAGGTGAAGGTATCATAGAGAGGCATGAATAAATATTTAATAATTAAAAAAATATATAAACATATTACAGAAATGCTATAACAACAATATAAAAACAATAAAAGCTTTACTTGTAGAAAAAGTAGTAACTCATTCTCCAGTAACCAGCGAGTGTTAGCATGCTAGCTAAACCCGCTCCAGCAGATAAAACTCGACTACGCGTTTATTTTCTCTCAGTGCTCAATGTGCTGCGAGTTGAAAACACGTCCCGCTGGCGTCTGAAGGCTCGCAGCGGTAAACAGTGCCTCCTGTAAACATGGCTGAAGGAGCCCATCAAGGTGCCTAATGTCTAATTACTATAATTTCCACTACAAATGTAATCGACTTAAATGCACTGCATTCCCTACTCTGAGTAAATATGATACAGCGAATGGCCTTGAAAGCACATCATGTTTTAAATCAAATCTATTGCAGTAAATCTGACTGCTTTTTTTTTTAAGGTAAAAAATCCATCACTACAAATAGTAATATTTTAAGCGATATTAAGTTTTTAGGTTTCTTCCACCAAGCTGTCTTTCATGCTGTTTAGACTGATCAAGGTTTAAAGTCAATCAGTCCGTCTGTAAAGCCATCCTTCCTTCTTCCTTCCCTTCCCTTCCTTCCGACTGGCTTTGTCAAGTCAACATAAGAATTTGTCATTACAAACTTCACCTCTCTAGTTACCGTATAATTAACATACTGTGCATAAAGAAAGGTGATCTAAATTACAGAGGAAATGCACCACTATAAAGGGACCATGGATCAATTACACTTCCAATAGAATAAGAAACAATTCCACAGAGAACATTAATGTACTTTATGTACACAGTAGTTGAAATGCGACGAGATAAAGTAAATCCATATCGAGATAATTAATGTTCACTGGGAATTTCATTGTTGAATGATGTGTGAAAAATATCTTCCCAAGAACCGTCTAAACAAATCTCACCTCTGTAACCTTGAGAAACAAATCCAACATACACACACACACACACACCTCAAGCAATGTCACCTCCCAGACAAACGCCAGGCTTTCCCCTCATCCAGAGATACCATCATCTTCCCACTGAGGTATTCAAGGGTCCAGAGGAACAAAGCAAATAACAAATGCCTCCGAATAAATATATTTTGGTTTCTGCACAAAAAAAAACACGGAGTGACCGAGGGAACATCTCATGTGTTAGAGGTCATTTGCACAGTGTCTATAACACTGATTTACAGAACTAAATCAATTACTAATCCTTTATTACCTTATCGGTACTGAAGAGGCTTAAGAGTGAGTTATAAAAACAAATAGCTAGCCAGACAGACAGACAGCCAGACAGCCAGCCAGACAGACAGCCAGACAGACAGACCAACCTAAGGTAAAGATGCAAAGCAAGTCATACTGTATAAGTAAAATTATTTCATGTAAAAAATGCACCTAGTAAGTTCTAAGAAATTATTATAAATTTAAGTAAACTATTAGATGCTGTATTATTATAAACTCCTTGCATTTTATTGAATGCTCATTCAAAACCAACAAAACTCTTTTTCTTTTTTTTTCCCGCCAGCATTGATTACTCAAATGCACGTCTCACTAGGGTTCAAATGGACAATATTACTATACTGTATATATATATTTAAAACTCTGTATATTTAAGGACTCATATTTCACTCATAGATCACAGTATCGCCAAGCTGCCACTCTTGGGCCCTTGAGCAAGGCCCTTAACCCTCTGTGCTCCAGGGGTATGCACTGTATCATTGCTGACTCCAGCCTAATAACATCGCTGTGATATGCGAAGAAAGAATTTCACTGTGCTGTAATATGCACGTGACAAGTAAAAAACCTCTCTCTTTTCTTTTTTATCTGTGGACACCTGAGCATAAAATCAATTAGTTCATATTTGCTTTAAGAATAACCTCCACTCTTCTGGGAAGATGTTCTACTAGATTTTGGAGTGTGCTTGTGGAGATTTGTGCTCATTCAGACACAAGGGTGTTAGTAACGTCGGATGAGAAGTCAGCATTCCAATTCATCCCAATGGCGTTCAATAGGTCAAATGTAATGCTAGAGAAATGTCAGATGTCCCAATACTTTTGTCGATATACAGTAGTGTATATCTTACACCAACATACTGTGAGAACCTACAATGTATTTAATTGAAAAATACTGAGCTTCATTCATATACTGTATATGAATATATATTACGTTATCGCCGGTTCTATATTTTCACATTTACTGTACACCAGGGCTTGTGGTTTGGGGTGGAATTAGAAATATAGCCAGTAAAATTGGTCTTTTTTGTCAACAATCAACATGCAGAACATGCAGGATTGTTATATAAAGATTACTGTGTGTTAATGAGATACTTACTATAGGTTATTATTTTAATAGCTGTTGTGGCAACCAGCATGATGACTTGAAAATTAACAGCTATAATTAACACTGGGCAACGAATCATTATAGAACAATGGGAATATAAATAGAAAGGGAATTGCATGAATAATTCATGAGTTGTATATTCGTTAAAATTTCGACTTTTTTGACTTTTTTTTTAACCATAAGTGAAAGAAGATAAAATAATTACAAAAATTATAATTTTAGGTTGGTGTAATGGTCATGTACATTATATGGACCAAAGTTTCAGGACAACTGACTTTTCCATCCATATCTGAAACATGACAATATACTTCATGTTGTTTCATGTTATTGATACACAGTTATAATATCATTAAAACACATAGATCAGGATGTAATGAACAGATTTCCTTCATACTGTAAAGTACAGGAAGAAATGATACAAAAAAATACAGTTGAATGTTTAAGGTGATCTTTAATTCTAAACTGCATAAAATTAAGTATCTTCTAAATTGAATTAATGTATCTAAAAAAAAAAAAAAAGAGTATAATATAAATATAATATATACATGGAAAAAATTATAAAAATGCAATTATATTAATAGAAATGGTCTATTCTGGAATATTAAAATTTCAATATAAAAATAAATAAATCAACACAATTAGCATGATTAAGCATGAAATGTATTATGGTCTGTTCAGATCAAAAAGGTTTTGAATGAAATTGTGTTTGTTATAAAACAGACACAACGTCACATAGCGATAAATATCACATATTATTCATCAAAACTTTGACAAGTTTCAGACGACTGCTTTCTTTTTTAATAAATCCGAAGGCCGAGCTGGGAACACTGAAATCAGGAGTGTGCCGTTCTTCACAACAGCTGAGGTTTTAAGCAATGCTAAATAATGCATGATTGACGTAAACCATAAAAACAAAACCCAAAAAAAAAGAAAAAAAAAGCCATAGCCGTTCATGGCTAGTCAAAGAGATGGATTGTATTATTTTGCCATAATTTCCATTCCTCGTTCCTGTTCCAATCATAGCAGAGCGACGTCGGTTGCTTTGTGAGGATTTATGGCGAACATCTAGAAAACACGGGCGGAGTTGCGGCTTGACTTCGCCGACGTTCCGCGCCCGATATTAGCCGGTGTGTCATTGCGAGAGCCGTAACTTCCAAACAATGTGTAATTGGCTCTTACGCTGGGCCGTAGCAATCGTATTAGCACTTAGCAGAATACGCACAAGATGGGCGACCTGATATGGATATGACTAAATAGCTTCATTTCTTGTCAGGCAAGTCGCATTCCTGTGTGATTTAGACAGGCTAAGTAAACAATTTCCCAACTGTGTAGGCCAGTGTTTGGTCTCTGGAGCGCTGCAGCTCAATAAGCATGCCACCAACACAGTCATTATCCACCGGCTTCCTCTTTTCTCCTCCTGTTCCTTATTGTACATATCTTGACAGATTCAGATTTCTGTTTCCTGATTTCTGTTCTATATGCATTTAGATTTACTCTTACTTAAAAATCAGACATTAGTATGACACATAAATGTCTCATATGGAGAAGTAGGTATTTTAGCTTTGGGTTACCTTAAAACTACCACTACCTTCCTTTCTCTCTCTCTCTCTCTCTCTCTCTCTCTCCATTAATTCAGTCTCTCACTCTAGTCTCTTTCTCATGTCTCACTTTCCTTTGTTCTGCTTGTATGTTTCTTTCTCTAAATACTGTATTATTATTATTATTATTATTATTATTATTATTATTATTATAAGTAGTAGTAATAATCATATTATTCCATTTCAGAATGCTTACATTGGCTTCCTGTTTAGGATTTAGGATGATTTTTATATATACTCTCTAAAGCCAGAATTTCCAGGATTCGTCTGAGCTGCTAACACTTGATGCCCTGAAATGTAACCTTTGCTCTTCTCACTCAGGTTTGTTACTTGTTCCTCAGACTCATTTATGTTCCATAGGGTTACATGTCGCTCTCTTCTTATTCTCCTACACTGTGGTATTCACTTCTGGCTGCCGTCAGACACGCACAGATACTGTATGACGCATTCTTGAGACTCTTAAAAAATTTTTAAAACACTCATTTAGCTTCTAATTGAATGATGATGTTTATATGTAAGTTTTAGGGATGCGCATCTCCATAACTAGAACTCTGCAATTCAATATGGCACAGAAAGTTCGCTTTTATTTCTTTGGTTGAGAACAAACAGCAAATCGTCAATTTACCGTCACAAACAGGCCTTTGTGGTGCAAAAAAATGTATTAATTATAGCAGACGTTCTTTTCCTTTTTCTCTCTGAAGGAAGACGCAGCTCTACCTCTGCCATGTTAATCTGTATTCTATATGACTTTTAGGACACGCCTCGGTCTCCGCAGCAGTGGTGCTGAGAGAACGCCCTCGGAAAATCAATCAACAACACAAAATATTTGTCACTTTCTAAATAATAAACGTATAGTGCATCTACTAATAATTATAGATAAATGAATCAGGTTCAAAGTGCCTCAAAAAAAGAGGTACATGAAAGTTTAGTATTATCATCATCATCATCATCAGTAGTAGTAAAAGTATGAGGATTTATGTGTAACTAAATATGCTGGATAACCAGTTGTATAAACACGTCCACAGTTTAGAGCACAACTCTGAACGAATTTATACTTTTGCACCTTTTGCAGAGTTTATAATACAGTGTAGAAGAACCTTGCCAATAAAAACCCTCCGAGCACAAATCTGATGAGTGGTTATTAATTTGGACAGCTGTCAGCAAATATTGGAAAACCTTGACTTTTATTTTTTATTATTATTTTTTTTAGAATATCTCCATCCAGCTTTTCAAAACAGAGTCTGACGATCGAACTGATGGCTTCCTATCAGCAAAATGATTCCAGTATGTCTTAGAAGAAACGACAGCCAAGTTATTTTGGCTGAAAGGTCGACCAATTACCGAATGGTAATTTTCGCATAATTTACCTGCATACCTGTTCTAGACATAGCCAGTTCCTTTCTGTCCTGTTATTGGATAAGCTTGGCAGTGTACATATCGATCATAAACAAATAGAAGAATATATTGGGGAAAAATCTGAATATAGCTGATTTAGGGTATAATGCTACGTTACCAATAAGACTCTTAGCTGGAAACCTACATAGCACAACTCCAACAGCAATAACCCGCTTCTGCCTGCGTTGTATTATGAGATTAATGGCAAACAGCAATTATACAACAAACTGTCTCAAATGGTAGTATCTATGATAATAACGTGTCATTTGTCGTCCCGTTTTCAACAAATTTATAACTCATAACAACTATGGAAGGAATTTCTGAGCTACATGTTGTGCATCATAAAATGTTGCTTTGCTCACATACATAAAAAAATGGTGTTGCATTAAAAAAAAATTATTATTGTATTTTTTATACTATATAATTATTATGAAATCATCTTCTTCTTTCGGCTTCTCCCATTAGGGGTCGCCAGAGCGGATATGAAATATTTAACATTTAAAAAATTTAACGAATCTACCACTGCATCAGCTGCTTGCAGTCAGGTTTTACTTTGATTTTGGTTACATGTCATTTTTTGTGAAATGTATTTATTATTATAAAAAAAAGAAAAGAAAAAAATCTACATACTGTTCTTCACATCACCCAGCCTTATTCAACACCATCTTTTTTTTTACCCATTTATCCATTCTAAACCTGAAAGCATAATACTATATTTCACACATGCAAAGTGAAATCTCCTGTGATGACCTCATTTATGGCCAACAAGTGTCAAATTAACACCTACAACGTTCCTCTAAACCCAACCAGACGCCAATGCACTCTAAATGATCCTGCTGAAAGTCTGAAAAGCATTGCATTAGTGCTTGATATCTTCCCTCATGCACAGAAAATCCTCAGCAATGCTTCGTTTAAGTGTCTGACGAACGACAAATGAACACCCAAACACCTATACCATTAATGTAAGCCTAGCTGGACATGAATATGCTTTATTCAACTTCTTTCAGCGATGAGGAATTTATTTAACTTTTTTTTTTTAAAAGGCAAGACAGAAGAGATGAGAATAGATGCTCAGAGTTCTGGTTCAATATGCATTAAATTCCAGCTACAAGCAGAACCTTGGGCTCACAGCAGTGGAACCGGAAAGGTATGCAGAAAAAAAAAAAAAAAAAAAAAAAAACGGACGTTAAAGTAGTTTCTTTTATGTTAATGCAGGGATCCATTTCTAGAAGTGCGCCGAGGTTGACAGAAGGAGCGTGTACTGATTAATGGAAAGGAGTACTGTAGCAGGTGTATTAAAGTGAGCTCATCTCGCACCGGCAGGCTCCGTGAGCAGGCCACATGTCCAGATAAGGCAGAGTCTCGGCCGCACTTACACAGAAGCTCAGCCATGACAAGGGGCCGACTGAGAGACTGAACCCAATTGGATTCTGTGACTGAAATAAAGTCCATATGAGATAAGTATGAAACAGCAGCTCACAGGATGGAATAAAGAAGGAATTGTACGGGTTTGTTGGATATACCATAGGGATTTTTCAAATTCCTTCTTTGCATATCCCAGCGATGTTAGATTGCAGGGTTCAGCCATGATACAGCGCCCCTAGAGCACAGAGAGTGAAAGTCCTTGCTAAGGGCCAAACAGTGGCGGCTTGACGATACTGAGGCTTGAAACCTCAACCTTCCAAACACTACCCCAGAACCTCAACCACTCAATTAACCATTTCCTTAAAGGTAAAGCTGCGTTTTACTTGTCACATGTACATTACAACACAGTGAAATACTTTCTTCACATATCCCACCAATGTTAGGGTTAGCTGGGGTCAGAGCACAGGGTCAGCCATGATTCAGAGGGTTAAGGGCCTTGCTCAAGGGCCCAAAAGTGGTAGCTTGGCAATACTTTAAATATACAGTATGAAGAGATACCTTTCATTTCGGTTAATAAAGTTAAAGCCACTACTACTACTAGCAATAATAGTCAGTATTACAGTATTTTTTATAATTGTTATTCACTACAATTATTATATACATGAAAGTTCCTCAGAAAGATAATAAGAGCGAGAGAGCGAGACAGAAGAAAGAGAAAAAAGAAACACAGAGAAAAAGAGCCTCTCATGTGCAAGTAAAGCCCAGTCACTTTTCAGTGACCTTAATGTCACAGAAATATCTTAAACAATTTTATCTGGTCATGGATTTGCCAAAGTGGCCTAAGTGAGTATAAAAATTCGAAGAAAATGAAAAGACACACAGTTGTCGAAATTGCTGAGGAATGAATTATATTTCCAGTGCACTCTCTGCCTGCTAAATTATTATGGAAATAAGTTCAACAGAATACTTTCTCATAACAATAACAACACTAACAGCTCATCTGCAATGAAAATGCTCATGTTTCTTGACTGACGGCTTCATGAACAATCGCAAAGCGCAAATGCTGTTTGACAACGGAAACGTTTCAATGTCGATTCATCCCTCGTATTTCTTTTATCATTTACAACCATGCACATCTGAGTATATACTTTGAAGATCAACCGTTATCGTAAGTTCATCTAAATAAACGAGCACACCTACTCCTGGTTGTACTTAAATCGATCCTCTCAAAATACGAACGTGGTCATATTTCACAATCTAACTACCGGTAATGAATCGAGGTACACTGTACAGATTTGTGATTAATTGTACTGCGCTTGTGATTAATTGTGCAGCACTGATGATAGCAAACTGCAAACCACTCTCTGATGATGATTGTCATTTTGGACAGGATCTCCAGGGAATAACTATGCATGGGGAGGTGCAAGAGGGGGGAGATTCCACATCATTGCTATCTCACACTCAGTCACTCCCAGAGAAAATAAACACGCAAGCTCGCTTACTGTATATCTGTATGAGGTACGATAGCTCTGAGTATATTCCACCGAGTCGCTAATACAGACGTGTCCACGGGTAACAAATTGACTTAGTCTAGCTTCGAATCAAATGAAGCAACTAATAGTCTTAAATATGTATATAAAAATACTTAAGAGATGTGGCAGGTATGATTTATTGCTGAAATGTACCATAGAGCTGTACATGGGATATTAAACAAAAATAATTATTTAAACGAAATTTTCACTAAATGTTGCGAATGAGACCATCAATAAATTATAAAGCCGTGTACATCCTTTATTTGCAGAGTAAAAACAGTGGATTTTTCTGCCATTAGTGGCACGGCAATGGTTGTTGAGCGGCTTCAAGCATTGATTTTCTGAAGCTTGGTTTACACGTTTTTTTCGGTCCACACCCCCCCAAAAAAAATTAATAAGAAAAGACTCACGAGAAACCAGTTAAGTGCCATTACAACCAAAGATAGCTGACTTAAGGATTCCGCCATTGTCATTTTTTTGTATTTCATTAAAAGTTACAAAAAAGGAAGAATGGAAGACAGCACAGAAACAGAGCAGGAAAATAATGACTTTTATATTTAGAACTTGGTGCTTATTGAGAAAAATACCTAGTTCTAAATATAAAAGTATAAAACTGAGTTTTGAGTTCGCTTCGCTTTTATACAAGTGTGTTAAAGGCGAAGCGAACTCAAAACTCAGTTTAACAAAAATACAAGACTGTACAGACATGCATTCTTTATGTTTAGAAAATAAACATTATTTAAAAAAAACTAAAAGGTTATTTTTATTATTAACCCTCGAATTTAAAAAGCCTGTAAAAAGGCTTATTCATGTGCACTGTTTCCAAAGTACCTGTCAAGCTTTATAGTAAATACAGTATAAGTTGCAGTGTGGGTGGAAAATTACCTCCCTCTATTGCGTCCCAAAACTGCATGAAATCCAACACACAAAACAGACAGTAATGCTATTCTGCTCATGTAAAAAAATCAAATTGTCCTTTGGACATGTTAAAAATGTGTGTGTATTTTGTAAGTGTTTGACAGATCTAATGTGATTGGTTATAAGTTTTATTTAAAATGACTTAACAGCTTTGTTTTGCACAAATTCACTTGAAAATTATTCGTGGCTATGTTTAATGACAAAACAATCTAGTTATACCAGCACGCTAGTGGTTTACATTGAAAATTACTGACATGATCATATTTTTGTCCTAACCACATAACTTCTGTGAGAATCGCATGCAGGTGTTTAATCGTGATTTTTGGGTTCGTGGCTGCATTAAACACTTGGGGATTAGTCCCTCAGTCATTTTTAGTATAAATCTGTGTTTTGAATTATAATCTAGACCTTGATAAGTCCAAAAAAAAAAAAAAAAAAAACTGATTAAAAAAAAAAAAAAAAGCCTGTGGTCGCTGCTAAGCAAAACTACTGTGCATTAATTGAGGTGTTCAGACTAGCACATTTTGTTTTTTAAGGACCATGGACAGCACCGACTTCTAAAGCTAGATTTTGTAACTCCTGTAACTATTCATTATAAATTCAGTGTGTTTAAACTAAAAGTCTGTGTCGTCCTTTTTTAGCAAAAGAACAGGATTTAAGTCACGGTGTCGGAGGATTTGCAGGATTTATACCTCGGTATAAATCACAGAGATGGGAGTGTCATTAGACTGTACATTGGGCTGCTAAATTAACAAGTTCTCATGTACTACCTATGAATATTTTTTATACGTTTTCTTTTATCCAAGATGTGCTTGTCATAGCCATGCAAGTGGCTCTTAAGCATTAGCAGGCTACATGACAATAACATAGGCAGATGTCTTTCTTCTCTAATATGGCAATATTTTTTTTTTTATTTGGCCAATGCATTGCAGGAAGGCAAAAGCACGGATTACTGTCTAACTCTGTTCTATAGAAAATCAGAAACCATCATACTCGTAACATCACTGATTTAAAAGACATGATCAAAATACGTGCTCACGAAACTCACAAGTGAAGCAAATGTGACACACGCATTAAGTTCCAGCATATTAGCTCCGCCTTTGACCTCTTCGTCTACACTCTCAGGCAAACTGGCATTTAGACGATCTCAGTGTAGCGGAGCCAAGTGCGTTTCAGTGATGCAGAGAATAAGTCACTCTTGGAGAAAGATGAGAGCGGCATTGCGCTCTACCCCACAGGCAGCCCTGCCTTTAAATCTCCTACTGGAGTGTTCACTTCTAGTTTAGCAGGTCAGTGGTCCGAGGCCTGCTTTAGGCAAACTCGCCGTACGTTAGGCACAAAACTTCTGAAGGTCAGCACCACAATTTGTAATTGCAATGTCACAGTGACACGTCAAGTCAGAGATTTAATTATTTACCAAAAAAAAACACGGTCCAACAATTGCAAATTAGGTACAAAAAAAACATTTTAAAAGGTGACAGGGTTAGCAGTCATGCCTGAACCCTGAATGTGATCACAATGAGGCATGGCTTCAGTATCAGGCGGGATTAAGACTCAATCTATCGCATTTTCATTGGACACTTCCATGGCAACAAGAAGCTCATTTTTTCCCCATTTCTATTGTTTGAAGCATCCACAGTGGCTGCACAAGACATGATTTAGTAAACCAAGGCTGAATCTTATGTGTTAAACTGATTCTGGGATCTTTAAAGGGCCTTCAGACTTTATTTTGGTCTAATAACCATTTTTCTTTTAATCCTGGCACTTCATGAGGAAACCTAATGACAAATTGCTTCGAAAGTTCTGCTCAGGAAACATCAGATGAGGTGTCTAAGCCCCAGATTTACAGTTACACCAGCCTACCATCCAGCTGCTCCTCAGCATATCATCTGATATTGATAGCTGGAAATGCCATGTTACACTCATATACAGTGCACATCCTATATATTAAACTGAGATACTGAGCAGGATTAATAAAACAAACAAATTCCTAAACATCAGACAACAAAGATTCAATCTTACTGATAAAAAAGTGAGAAAAGTTCATTTCCTCAACCACCTTTTCTTCATCATCTTTTTTTTTCTTTTTTAATACTTGGCATTAGCCGGCGTTAAGGTTGCGTTATATAAGACGAGCTCGATTTTTATCAGCCGTAGTTGTGCCAGGAGAGTTATGTGGTGTCTACATTCCTACATCAAATTTATTTTGTAATGATTATGTGGGAGTTCCCTGTATCCTGCCTGTCATTACTCACGGATCCGCCTGAAGAAGTCACATGCTTTTAGAAATTAATTAAGCAGTGAACGATACCTAAACTTTACAATCTCAAAAATAAGATTGGAGTAATGCAGAGAATTTCTAAGCATTCACAAAACAAATTTCAGGCTTTTTAAGGATTGCATACGGATTGTGTTTGAATGCAACATGAATCATACAGGCATTAAGATGCACCATGTGGTCACACTTGGCTAAACTGTGAGTGATTGGTGAGGGCCCTTGGGACATCTTCACACTCCACCTCCTGCCCTTCCCAGTGCTTTACATTACAAACTTAATGTAAGTGGTAATGTAAGAAAGGAAGATGGAGTACACACACACACACACACACACACACACACACACACACACACTATGGTCTTTACACCATCAGAACGATTTTATATCAACGAGCATAAGCTTTTCAAGAGTGTGACACTATGCAAAATAGGATTTCCCACCTCACACACTATCTTTCACTGTTCACTCTTCATTCAGGTTCTGCTAGAGTGCAATCTGCTTATATTCAAACGGCGCTTAAATAAATCATGAGTACATTCACTTACACCTAAAAATCCAGAGTCTTAATAATTCCTTATCTTGAAGAGCAGAATCATAGATATTACTCTGTATAAAAAAAAAACACGGGTCTTAAAAGGAGTGAGCCAGCAAAACACCAACCAATAACCTTGTACACCTTTATGTCAGGTCCTCAGAAATACTACGACATCTTGGGTTTTTTAAAGTCACTGATTGCACCGTGCTCAAATCTCTGCGTTATCACGGTTTGCATGAAGATTCCCTACACATAGAATAGATCAATAACAGTCGAGCTTGCTCATGAAACACAAGCCAAGCTATTTCGAAGTGAGTAAGATCAACACCAACGCTGTTGCTATTTTCGTATTCAGTTGTGTAATGAAGCTTGGCCTACATTTCAAAACAATGCATACAGTGCACAGGCTTAATCAACAATGGAGGGCAGCCAGCAAGAAGAATACATAAAGATTCGATAAGGGTGCAATTTAACGATCATTTCCCCAAATTTGGTTTCCCCAATTTGGCCGAAGCTGTCATATGTGTGTCAATGGAAATGACTCATTTAATAAACTGCCGAGGTTCACCAGGGAAAAACAGGATGGAAGATGCATTGTGGCATTATAATTATAACGGTTTATGCAAAGTGCATGATCTAATTTCAAAATTCGCTGCTTGTTAGTTGATGAATAGATTAGGAAAGGCTTGTAAAAATATTATATCTTCTTGGCTGGTGCTTCGTCCTTTGCCAGCAGATAAAAATATGCATAGCAACCATCAGTCCCAAAGTAGCTGACAAATAAAAGAACAACATTTCTGCTTCAAAGGAACAACACATAATTTAGCTATTAGGTGTCTTTTTAGGGGTCCTTAGTATATATATATAGGGAATATATATATAAATAAATGATAACAGGTGCAAATCACAGGTAATTTTATAGGACAAACCATATATAATTTTACATTCTCTGTAAAACGTCCTAGAGTCCAGACAGAGCTCTGAGTTCAACCTTAACGAACATCTCTGGAGAGACCTGAAAGTGTCTCCACCGACGCTCCCCAACCAACCTGACCCAGCTTCAGAGGACTTGCCATTAAATGGCAGAAAATCCCCTAATCCAGATGTGCAAAACTTGTGTCAAACCCAAAAACACTTGAGGTTGTAATTATTGCTAAAGGGGCTCCAACTAAATACTGATGTGAATACTTATGAACATGCGATATACGAGTTTCCTTTTATTTAAATAAATGTACAGACATTTCTAGAGTTCTTTTTTCACTTTGCCATTATGGGGTACTGAGTGTAGATTAATGAGGGAGAAAAATCAATTTGAATGATTATCAGGCTGCAACATTAAATGGAAAGAAATAAAGGGGGTCTGAATATTTTCCAAAACTGTGTTGTGTTTTATATATATATATATATATATATATATATATATAAAAAAGAGACATTGGACTTTATTACCCATCATCCAGCGCACCATTTAACATCGTCACATTGGGTTGTAATTAGCACTTGCATTTAAGCATCACCTTGCACTTTTAATCACTGTCTCTCCTCTGTCCCATAGTCGATGTTGTCGTCCTTCATGGTCCTGTTCCTCAAGCTCAGGTTACACTTTGTTTTTTGTTTTCTTTGTCTTTGTATTTAACGACTGCAATTTCAATAAAATATCAGCATTTAGTCTTCACTACAGGACAGGGCATGTGTAAGTGTTTCATAAACTGTGGATTTCCTGGGAATTTATGCATTGCACATTGTATTATACAGAGTGCCGTAGAAAAAAAAACATCCAGGTAGAGACGATCTGCTGATGAGTGTGTTCAGAAGAGAGACAAAAGGCAAAGTGGTTTGTAGGGTAAAAAAAAGTCATAAAAGTAGCTTGCCATCACACTACAGCCATGATGAGCAGAAAAGCATCTCAAAATGCAAAAACTAATCAAACCATTGGCATTATGATGTTCAGAGAAGTGAAGCTGGACCACATCAGATTCCAATAGTGCACCTTTGTGGTGATGTGATGGAACGAGGGATTTGCAGCATGAATGTGAGGTTGACAAATCTGCAGCACTTATGCGTAATATGAACCAGAGCTGTATATATAAAATATATATATAGATATACACACACATCACTCAGACAGGCTGTGAATTCACCTTTGTCCCTGTGTTATAGCTTGCACCATGTTAAATAAGCATGTCTATCTCAGCTAGCAAGCAAGCCGGCTGCCTTAGTCCAAAAGTAAATTAATCAGAGAAGGATTCAATCTGCAAACACTATTCAGCCTCTCATATAGTGTGGGTCACATCGACAGAAATATCATCGGGAGTCCTCCATCACGCGCTGTGTTATTTTACAGACCAACTTAGCAAACGCTGTCTGTCTTGCTCTTGAGCTCCAGTAGAGTTTACCTTCTTTACCCATGAGTCAGGTCATATCCAATTGTAAACTCAATTTTTGCTCCCAAAGCTTCCAACTGTTTGTTGGACAACTCATTAAATAACAGCGCAGTTTAAACATGACTCAGACTCATGGCACATGCATCTCAAGTCCATAATAAAAAAAACAAAAAGAAACAAAGTGCAGAGTTTTTTTTTTCTTCTCCAATGGAAAAAATACTGCAGTATTTCAGCTGTATTTGGCAGCAGGTCTAATAGACTCCAAAATAAATATTTATTCGCATAAAGCATCGTCTTAAATGCTTGTCCAAGGTGTTAGAAATGATGAAACATTAATGAGAAGGGCCATCTGTCACAATGACTTTCAAAACACAAACTATATTCCGTCCATTATAATTTGCCTGAAATATAATTTAAAGATAAAAACAAGATAATTAAGAGGAATCACAGAATTCAGAGTGGACGACATAAACAAGATAAACGCAGGTATTAAATAAGGAAATAAATTATGTAAAAATATATGGCTAATACATATAATAATATCTAATTACACTAAAATGTGTCATGTGTTTAGACAGATTTAAAGCCTAGGGCGATGGCTGTCCTATTTTCTAATTAAGCACTGTTGCTGGTATGAAAGGCCGACGCATGTTACTGTCAAAACTCCAAACTTATCAGGATGAGGGGGGAATTCATACTGTAGCAATGGGATGAAATGGCAATTTTCAAGCTTCTCAATGTAGAAAGGAATTGCTTTAAAGCTTGTAAACAGTGAAACAATGCTGTTTCGGACAGATTGATTTGAAAAAGTCCTCAGTGAGGAGATAAAAAAAGGTAAAATGAGGTGATCAGGCATCAGGAATCACTGAGCTGATCCATCTGTGGACAATCGATGTGGCAACATTTTTGAGAGAGGAGGAGAATAATTAACAGTTTAATGTCTTGAGACCTTTTATATTTTTACATTCAAATACAGAGCCCAAATAAAAAAAACATCAAAATATCCAAGTCATTTTATCTTGAAATCTTGCAAGAGAGTACTTAACAGTATAATAGATGCGGTAATACTGGGAAAATAAATCATTTATTTCACCCCAGTGAAGGTGCTGCTTTACCTCATCTGTAAGAGGTTAATAGAGGTTCCTTACTGAGATTTTTTAAAAGGTATAATTCAAGCCACGTATAGCCATTTTGCAGGCATATTTTATTTGTCCAACTGAGATTTAATTGAGTTCTGGTGCGACAGGATGTACGTGAGCCGTCATTACTCACCATCAACTCTACAATTGCACTTTTAAAGTGGCAATCAGCCAATCACATGAAAGCGGCACAATACAGGAAAACATACAGGTACAGACGTATATGAGTATTAATATTATTAATGTACTATGAATGTATAATGAACAAAACATGGGGGGGGGGGGGAAGAGAACTGATCACATTGATTTGAACCATGGCATCGACATTGGTGCCAGATGGGCCAGTTTTATGCCCTAATCTGATTTGCTGATCTCCTGAAAATTCCACACACAACACTGCACATTTACACCAAATTTAGTAAGCGGATGTGCCTTATTTATAGATTCAAGACTCAAACAGCCACCATTTACAACTATGCTATGCATAAACACATCTGAAAATGCACCTAAAACTTTGAGCTGGATAGCCTACAACTGCTCATTTGGGCTCATCCTCCGTTATCTCCTGGAATCTGAAGCTACTGTATTGTGGGCACAGATCTGATCTGGGCTGATGAAGAAATGACAGATTATGAAATCTCCATGCTCTCGCCCTCATGAGCTCAAGCCACTTTCTTCCTGGGATTAATCTCAAAATAGCCTACTTTGTTCAGGTACCTTTTTATTGCCCAAGGTATAAAAAGTGCTATATTAGGAACATGACATGGTGACATCTTTCCAATTAGCAAAATACCAGCAGAGAACGAGAAGTTGTATCATTCAGCTTGATGTCCATGTTAATTCACTTTAGCTGTTCACACCTTCAAGTTTTTCCTATTGTAGTAATAATAAGTCGCATGTTAATTGTTTTCCTGTTTTCTGCTCCACCACATTACACAAACAAACTACTTCACAATAACTGACCTAAGCATTCCTTCCATCATTATTTGACCCAATGCATGAGTCAGTGGGTGAACTAACATTCACTAGTGATTATGATCATGGTGTCATCTACAGCCTGTTAAAGGTGTATTAGGGCACTGAGTGTCTGGTGAAAGTTGTGTGCAACACTCCATCATGGCCCGGTGTGTGGGATGAACGGATATATAACATACTGATATGCTGAAAGCTTGACGTTGCCCACACGTTTCTGATCCTCTTGAGGCACATAGCAGCCTGTCCACATTGAAAAGTGACAAGAGTGGCCCATGCAGCTGAAAATATCCAGCAGTTGTGCATCTGCATAGGATCCTGCCATATGTACCAAAGCAGGTGTGCAGAGTGTTTGGTCAGTGATGGATGAAATACTTCAGAAGATGAAACGGAGCATCTGCGCCAATGACAGAACTGGGTCCAACAGTTGTCAGTGAATTTCTCTTTCAAACAACTGTATTCGTAACGTCAGCACAGACGTCTTTTCTTAAATGTGTTACTGAGTAAATGTAATTCGTTCCTTTTTATTTATGAGCGGATAAAAACTTCAAATGCGACAAGTCGCCGATCAGTGTTTAAACTTGTTTTGATTGGCGTTTGGTGGCATCTACTTAGCACCAACATACAGTTCAGCATCAGTTCCACAGCAAGCAGAACATTTCGAGGATTTGGATCTTCTAGTTCAATAGATGGAAAACATCAGGTTTCCCAATACTTTTGTCCAAATGAGGTGAAGAAATTATTTTTATAATTATTGCTTTATTATAATTATTTATTTCATTTCATTCTGATCTTAATGCCAAAGAATTGATCCTTATGTTGATGTGTTTGAATCCCTCGTCTAACAAATGTGCCTCTGCGTCCGCCTACTCGCAGAAGTTTCACACTTGGAGCCTACAAAAAAGATCGTTTGTCATTAGTAGTTGGGTGACGTATCCTTTATATGAAGTTTGGTGACATAAATAACGAATATCCACAAAACAGAGAATGGAAGAGGATTTAAAGCTTGTTCTTAAACCCTTGTGTCTAAGAGGATTTTGTCTCAGAACACGGTAACTGAAGCGTGTTGCCTCATACCAATTGCGCCATTTCTACCTACGAAAAAAATTTTCACAGTGTACGAGTAGTTGGAGGAAATGTGTACGCTGATATGCTGACGTTTTAACATGTATAAAACACCTTACGCATGCACAAAAAAAAAGAACCAACATCGGCACTTTCCGTACGTGTAAAAGTCTTTTCCTTTTTACGCTTTCTTCACATCTACAGTATTCACGCTTTGATCACACCCCAGAAATCAAAGCGATATCACAGGCTGAGATTTCTAACGCTCGCATGACCTCAATTATTTAAAACAAATGTCTTTTTTTCCATCGCGAATGCTCAAATGAATCACACGTTTTTATCGAGCAAACTCCCTTTTATTCATTCATCATTCATTCATTCCTTCAATCATATTCATGCCTCTTATCGTGACATGTTGACACTGACGGCATGTGCTTTCGTACAAGCAGGGAAAAAATAGCACATAAAACGGATTTGAAATCTAATCATGGTCAATTTCTAGAAGATAACTGCTTGGTTTGAACGGATATGGTTTGAGATTATGGATAATAAATAAATGGATAAAGAAAGAGAAATGCATGAATACATTTGTATTTGTATACAGATATAGATATTTTTATTAAAATATAAAGAATAGTATTGGGACAACTGACATTCCCAGCCATACGGTGTTCCTCAGAAAATTGTTAGCACAAAGTTGTAGACACACAATTGTATAGTAGTATGATATTTTCCCTTCACTTGAACTAGGAGACCCAAACCAGACACAAAGCCAGCTCCGTGAAGATTTTGCTGTACAGAGGTTGGAGAGGAAGATCTCCTGCATGAATGTGTATAGTGACTGCACTCCAATTCCTCCTACATCAGTTCCTGACTTTACTAACACAGTTGTGGTTGAAAAAAATCTCCACAAAATCTCCACAAACTCTAGTGGAAATCTAGCAAATGGAGACTTACGGTTAGGTATCCAGTGCACATTCATTAGAAAATCCATTTAAAATGCATATATAACTATACGAACTACCGAATAGAGCATTATAAAGGACAACTGCTCCAGAATTTCAATTTCTTTCAATGTGAAACATTTCTGATGAGGCTTTATACGCACACAGCATTATCTCAACTAGTTTCATCAGGGAGCTTCGCCCACAAGGTTTTTGACCTTCACTCACCACTTCCTGTCTTTGCCATGGGACAGTCACAAATATAGGTGACAAGCATGGCGGAGGTGAAAGTTAAAACCTGCGCTCGAGCAGGAATTGTTGATTTTTTACAGGGTGAGAGCTGCCTGAGGGATCCATCGAAAAGCATAACATCATCATGCCAAATGTTAAGGTCTCGCCGTTTGTGTGTGTATTTTAAATACATTCGGTGAAAACTGTGATGAAATTAAAATCACTGCACAATTAAAAAAATCAATCACCAAAGACACTTATGCTAGCACGGCCTTCAAATAGCCTTTATCTACATCAAAGTTACATGTGTGTGTTTTACTTAAACAATAGCGCATTCAATCTGCCATTATTTGCATACACACTTCTGTCATTTCCAGTCAAAAGGAAAATAAATAAATAAATAAATAAATAAGCTGTTCTTTAAAGAACAATATTATCTGATCCCTCCGATTTTCTCAGATTCAGTGGATATGCAATAAGGCCATAAATAGCTGTAGGAAGCATGTTAAACAAATCAAACTTTTATAAGCAAAATATTTACATCTGTTCATCAAACGCAAGGCTTCAGAAAGGCTTCCTCAGGGAGCTGAGAACTGACAGGCCATCTGGGAATACAAGTCTGCACAAGTCCACCATCTCTTTACTGATAAAAGAATTTCGAAACATAGCAGCATACAGTCGCTGGACGAGCTCTAGCGAAAAGTTGTTAATTAAACTTTAAAAGCAACAATTTCCCTCGAGAGCTGATAAGAGCACCCCGAGAACTGAGGATGAATTATACAGAAAATATTACATTATATTACATCGTTAGCAACGGAAAAAAAAACCTGATGGCTAATTTACACCTGGTGTTTGCAGGAAATCTTAAAAATAAACATGAAATATGGTCAAGATATAACTAAGAGCATTTGCAAGGTTTCTTTTAGTGAGTTGGCGAAGGGTGTCAGACTGATTCATCTTACATAAATCATGAAGGAAAAAAATACATATTAACCGAAAAATCCAATGTTTTTGTCCAGTATTATGACTTAAGAAGAAAGGCATAAGATCGGAGCGGGACACGTGTCAAAGACTCGTGTAATCAGATAATGCCCTTCTGTGTTTAATGCCACATTTGCACTGTGCACTGTATCATTTGTAAAATATATATATATATATATATATATTGCACCTTGTATAAGTATCTATATATTGGATTTATTTATTCATATACGTTGCTATTTGCACTTCTGGTTAAACAATAACTGCATTTCATTGACCCTGTACTTGTACTCTGCAGAATGACAATAATCTAATCTAATCTAATCTATGATATGATATAATTTACTCACTTGTCAGTATGTTTCATTTTATGCTACAAAGATTTTTAAAACTCCCATTTGAGTCTGAAGTTAAGTGATGCAGCCGAGGTCGAGGAACCGTCAGAGCAAAAATATCTCCGTATCAAATGACGGAATTTTATAAAATCAATATTTTTTTTACGATTTCATTTTACAGAAATGTAAAAGCACTTAAGAGATACTGATACAGTTCATGGTGTTGTGTCTGGAAATTAAAAAAAAAAAATCTATGAGCTTAGTGCATTTGGCAGCAGGAAACCTCTGAGTGGGTAACATCAGGCAGAGAATGCTTTTTCAGCATCACTTTTAGTACCTGCAAAAATTAGCCTGAAGGTGCTCATCAGCTGAGGAGATGTGCTCTGACAGAAGATCAGCATGACTGATGTCACATGCCTGATGCTCACTGCTCCAAAAATACAAGTAAAAAAGAAATAAATAAATAAACACAATCCAGGTTAGTTCGGTGTATTCAGGTGAAATCCTAATGAAATTAAATCAATAGTAAATATAAAATATGGACAAATAATCTGCTTTTCTGTCAGCTGTGAACTTTTCCATGTCTACGCTTTGATATACAAAGGATATACAGACAGACGAGACTTTCTTCCTGTCAGGCAGGTGAGCAGCCGGATATGAACCTGAATAAAAAGACATGTTTGATAACCTGAAAGTGGGCCATGCACATGCAAAACCTGCAGCTAAAATCAAGTTTGGTTTCTAAATAAAAGTTTATGCACATCAGCATAAAAAAACAAATTAATCCAAATAGAAATAAAAGTAGTATCGGAGCACTCAACAGATACAGATAGCGGTTACTCGTCCATTTAGGCATTATGTGTAAATGCACGCTTTCTGCAAGATCGATCAGCAGCGGGCCGGCTCGTCTGAGGCTCGGCATCCCGACACACACCGTTAACAGGAGCTGACACCGCTGACGCAGGCTCATTATGTACACGCTGAACCATGGAACAAATTCCACCCCCAAATTCTGCAGCAAAGTAAAAAAAAAAAATAGAAATACAGGGTATTTGAGGGTATTTTCTTTACCAGCACTATAAATATTTTAAGCCACAACAAGTGAGTCTACATCATCTTTACTGAACATGATCGTGTTTCAGTTCGCAGCATAATTCCATATCATCACCACAAAAGTACGTTCGTCGTCGCTGTGAGCGTCTCGGGTATTCCCCTTATTTCCTGTGCGACAGCCTCTGAATGATTAATTGAAATCACTTGTGAAGAAAAGTGTGTTTGTGGTAACAGCGAAGCTCCAGCGCCTCCTGTCACTAGTTTCATTTGAAGTCCCCGCTGAGTTGGGATGAAAGTTAGCTAAATTTGTGCTTATAAAACCCTGGGATGCAAAGGCACACAGAAGTGAGAAGGAGCACTTTGCGCTCTTGGCAAGTTGGGTCAAAACCAATTTTTTTTTGTTGTTGTTGTTGTTGTTGTTATAACACAACTTTAAAGAAACCCTCGGAATAGGGTTAGCATAGCTCTATTTAGTTTAATTACTGCTGATGGAACAGGGCTCGGCTTTTCTGTTAAGCTATACAATTATCTTACCAGTGGGGGTGGGTGATATATAAAGGCACAAAACACAGCAGGAGAATAATCAGTGAAGCTGTGGTGGCCCACTGTAAAGTCGAGCCATTTTCACCACCTATAACTGAAACATGCTGAAGTGGGTTTTTTTTTTCCCTCTTAAACCAAATTACTCATCATACTTTTAGATCCGTTGGGAAACATACGAGGTGATATCAAAAAGTAAATCGAGGCTAATGGTACTAACTTGTGCTATTCTGACCACGTGCGTTATCACGTCTGCGTTTTAATCACGGACAGCAAGTTAGATCAAAGAGCAAACGTGAAATTCTGCTTGATACTGGGCAAATCTGCACAGAGATGTTTGACGTGACCTGCGCTTGCGTCCGAGGTGTTTTGAGTGGTTCAAGAGCGGAAGAACATTTTTCAGGAAGGATCAGGAAGACCTTCGACAACCGTTCGGCATCTCGTGCACGTTGATCGTTAGAGAACGATCCACGTGATCTCACTTCTGCACCCGCCCTACTCGCCAGATTTGTCTCCTACGGAATCATCAAGATCCAGCTTAAACGTCTCCGATTTGACATCAATGAGGAGATCCGGTGCAAATAGCAGAAGGTGCTTGACAAGCCTCGAAAAGAAGACTTCCAGGACATAATCCAGAAGAACACTGGGGGCGCTGCATTGCTGTGCAAGGGGACTGTTTTGAAGGTGATAGTGTGTAAATGTAGATAAATAAAGTACTTTAATGTAAATTGAGCAAGTCTCGAAACTATTTGGTACCACCTCGTCTTTAACTTGTTTTTTTAGCTCCAGTTTTTACTCACAATTTCAAAAAAGTGGGGACAATGTGCACATATAAAATAAAAACTGAATGCAATAATCTGCAAATCCCATAAGCGCTCAGGGTTAGCAAAGCCTTTTCTGCTGGCCTAAACACTATCAGAAGCACTGACCTACATTTACAACCTAAATTCTAATATTTGTTCCATGAAATTGTATTAATTTATTCCCAACAGTTTATTATCTTCATTTCGAGGGTTTCTATTGGCTGCACTGCTTCCAGTACATGTACGTTAGATTTTTTGTCCAATCAGATTTCAGCCTCTATGTGCTGCCATGTCAATTTAATCTGCCCAGGGCCTTCAACATTAGTACTGCTGGCCTTTTTACCTTAGTCTCTATTAGAAATAAATCTGTTTCTTTAACCAATCACAGGTTTCTTTAACCTCACAGGGCAGCTCGCTGGCCCAGAATAGCGTCAGCATTTTTCCGTCCTTTAATTGGTTGGTCAGAGGGAAACTGTTACAGCCAACTTCCACTAGCAAAACATGTCTGTAGCTCTGCACACATTAATACATCTGATCTTACTTTTTTTATGCCTACGGAGGAAGAGAAATTGATTTGGTCTAGGACATACTTAAAAATACATTTTCCAGAAAAGCTAGACATGGTGAGAAGGTCGGCCAACCCCGAAGCTAGCTAGCGTGTCTCAGCCAGGGAAAGGGTTTGATCACCACTTCCAGACCAGTGAATACGAGCGGTACCACTGGTTTACAGTCTCTGAGGAGCGCTGCAAATTATGAGTCTGCATCGCTGGTGAGTAGGTTGTATTTTATTTCGATTTTTGATGTTTTTGTCATGTAATTAGACAAATATTTGTTCTGAACTGCTCCAGATGATGTAGGTGGCACAGTTGCGGTTGTGGTGTAGAGGTTTGGAGCTTGCTTTAGTAAAATGGTGTTCACCCTCCATATGTGAAAGGCCTCTCAGAGAATGCCACGCATTGTTATATTGCATTTTTGTATTGTATTGATGGTTTCTATAATTGCGACGTGATAGTGCTGGTATTAAGAGGTGGATTAAGTCGGGTACGTCCCCACTAAAGGCCCAGGTACCAAATGCACGGACCGCCACTGAAAAAGCCCATATTCTGTTCACAATAAAACAGAACACATATCGATTTTTTTACAACTGAAAGAAAACAAATCATTTCAAGGAAAAAAAAAAATAAGGTCAGTTTGAATTTGACAGTGAAGCTCTTCCCATTTTCACTTCTGAAAGACTTCTGCCTCTCTAATATACATTATTTATTCCCAATCATCTTACTGATCTGTTGTCCTCATTTAATTGCAAAATGTTTCATCAAATGTTTCATTTTAATAAAACTTTTTCCAAAGTGTTGTTGCCCCGTCCCAATTTTTAGAGACGTGTTGCAGCCATCAAAATAAAAAAAATTACCTTTTTTTATGTTCTATTGTATTTATGCACAGTTCATTCCTTTCTACATGGATATCTCAAAAAAAAAAAAAAAAGTTAATATTAAATACAATGCAAATAATACACTTAACATTTAATTAGTTCTAGGCTGAGTTCTGTGGCACAGCAGTCATTATAAAGCACAAACTTTATAATTACGCCCAGAAGGATTTTTTTTTTTTTTCATCTTGGCCACCGATGTGTCTGAGCAGACGCCAACAGTTGTCAGGGAAACCTAGCTGCTGGTTGCCTCATCCGTCATCATTCAGCCGATTATTTAATAGAAGAAATATTTAACGTAACACAAAGCACAAGATCTAATCCTTATACGTCTCCTTACAATATTAATGTGTTGATAACCAGAATATCAAACAGGAAGGACACTGCTTCAATCTTCTCAGGTCTTTTTACTGTTCTGTGCAATTGATGGATAATTTGGATGATGGAAATGTGGCTAATAGTATTTTATAAAAGAATAATTGGAAAACAAACAAAAAATAAGTTTTTATCATTTAATTTTTTACCTCGATGGCAGCTATGACACCACCATCAGCTTGTTTTTTCTAACACCACACTGTAAAAAAAAAAATCAATAAGTCTTCAGAGGAAACTCCAAGAAACCGTGCATTAGGTGTAGTATCAGATGTGTTGATAGTGCAACAATTTCGTTTTAAAATGCCTACAGCGATTCCAGCATGCATGGCTTTAAAAGTCGCAAGTGCATAAGCATCACGTCGCTACTTTGCTTGTGAAACAACGAAGCGGAAATAATGACAATGAAACCTTAAGGCTCCAAATATACAGACAGCGGAATCCTCTCAGGACAAGGAGTAAACTCTGATTACAGTTAGAAAGCAGAACATTATGATTAAACCGATGCAATACGCCTCCGGTGGCTACTGTCATGTATTGCAGGTACTCACGATAGCAGTCAAGTCAAGTCAAGTTTATTTCTATTGCGCTTTTCACAACAGACATTGTCTCAAAGCAGCTTTACAGAAATCAACGATGTGTATTTATCCCTGATGAGCAGCCTGGGGACGACTGTGGCAAGGAAAAACTACCTTAGATGTTATGAGGAAGAAACCTTGAGAGGAACCAGACTCAAAAGGGGAACCCATCCTCATTTAGGTGACATCAAGAATGTGATTATAAATAAACAATACCGAACACTGGAGAGTAAGAACTAACATGAGCACTGGAATGTAAGATTATAAGTAATGTTCTTTCTACAGTCTTATACAGTAATTTGTGGCTATAAAACTAGGAGCTACTGAGCTCAACATTTGCAATCATCACAGATCCAACATCAGCTTCTCCATGCCAGAGCCTTTAAACACTCCAGGAGGTCCAATGTCAAAACTCCACACATGAAGTGGGATCCAATTGGCACTGGTACGTCTCTAGATGGTACGGGATGTTTGCGAGTTCGGCATCTACTTCTTAAAAAGCAGCAGCGGATGCAACTGTGGGCGAAGTACACTTTTATTATAAGAACTAATCCGGAATAAATTATTAATCCAAAACAGCAGAAGGAATCAATAATCAAGAGAAAACTCATTAAATCAAGACAAGAACCATTAGCAAAACAAGGTGATGATATTACATGAATGAAAACAAACGTGACTCTCAAAACATATACATGTGGAGCATGAGCACAGAGAATGAAACCTGAAAATGAAATCCACGAGCTGCAGGGGGAGCAATCTCAGACATGTTCTGTAGATCCATTTCATGTCTTACAAAATATCAGTCCATAAGCATAAAGATCATGTGCAACAATTTTTTTGTTTGTTTGTTGTTTTTTTTTTTAATGATGAGGATGGCTAAGAGAAAATCCAGAAAACTCTTAGCAAGAATTGCAGCATTTTTGAAGAAAGAATAGTTACACGTATGATACCAAGAACAAATGATCTACAGCAGGCAGCCGATTAACCGATAAAAAAACAAAACGATAAATCGACCTAAAACCAGATGAAAAACGACTGCAAATCCCTTGAAGGGCATAGAAGTTTCAAAAAAATGTGTAAAGAATGTGCTAGAAAGACTGTTTAAATGGAGCATCATGATATGTATCTGCATTGAAGTCATTTAAGAAAAGCAAGAATGAAGCAGAAGAATTTTAGTCTCATTAGCTAAGATATCGAATGCGTCAACATTGAAAACCAAAATAAATTCAAGCCCATGCGTGGGTGTAACCAATCATCTGGCTCGAATCCCATTGAAAAAATTATGGGGATTTTTGCAATTGGATTTCTACATACAAAATGAATTGGAGTCAGCTGGCGGGACAATGAGTCCAAAATTGAACTAGAACGCTGTAAAATAAAACACCATGGACGTCATGAAGCTCTAAATTGCCAGAAACTAATTTGAAACAAAGTATCAGTGGTGTTAATTGATGTATTTAAATCACTAACTGGCAAAACAACACTTAGCAGCTAAATCGCATACACACCATCCTGTACTGCACCGCTCAGTTGAATGTCTTATGCAGTAGATCATGAAACTTTATATGTACCCAAAAAAAACAGGAAGTTCACCAGCTCACCCGTAATAGACGAGCGGAAGATTTAGGTTACAACCTCTTTAACAGCAATGCCCAATACTTCATTTATTATTCAATGGCTCTCGGCAAACACAGCAATACCGTGGCCAAGGCACAGTATGTATTTATTCGAGGCATTGATGAAACATTCACCGTTGCTGAGAAGCTATCTACTTCACAGTTTGAAGAGCACTAAAACCGGAAAAAGAATCCTTTTCCAGGGTTGGCAAAGATCTTCATGTGAAATGAGAAAAAACGGAGGACATGGGAGGAAAGGTATTTAGAAGAATGGTAGAATAAACAGTCGAATAGGCGCGCATGATGTGTAACCGTTTTACTCTAAGGAATAGAGATGATTGATTGGTCGTGTGAACTCGACCCAATGACGTTCACCAAATAACTAACGGTTCTGACACTGGGAACGCAGAAATGTCAATGTCCCGATTCTGAGGATTGTACGTAGCTTACAGCACCTACTCACACATCATCTGACCCAGGTGGCTAGATCACAGACGATTTAGAGACTGCGTTAATTATAAATCCTGGAGGTAATCCAAGAAGCTGCACACTGAGCAGCCACAAACCCGGCGCACGGTCTCAGGGGAGGACCGAGCGTATCGGCAATGCTGCTGTGACTTTGATGGGAATTAAATGAAACACACTTGTGCGCTCGTTTACTCCAGGGTAGGAGGAAATAGGTATTTTTGATCAGAACATTGGCGATTGAAAATATTTTTTCCCTCCTTCGCTGTAAAAAAAAAATAAATGCATTAATCGCTCGGCCCCTCTGACCTCTAAGTCTTAGGGAGGGCCTGTTCACAAATCTGCAGTAAAAGCATGATCTAATAACAAATGTGTTTTAAATGCAACAAGGCGTGGCGAGAATTACGCAGGAGAGACCTTTCGGCTTGCGCACCACCTCGAGACTGCATGTGAATCGGTGGAATGCGGCGTGTGAAATAAAAAGCACGTGCCATAAAATCTAGTGTAAGAAAAGTTGCCACTACAGTGTTTTTTTGTGACAAATGGAAGGAAGCTGAACAATCGCATTATGGATGCATGTGATGGACAAGTGGTTCTGCATCATAAAATATTACATCCTGCATTTGCAATATCAGAGTTCAAACCTAGATGACACCTGCTCTCTCGCTGGAAAATAGGACCTACATCTTGCTATCAATCAGAACGTCACTGTTCACCAAGATGTTCCATGATTATGCTGTCTGTCTGCCTGTCTGTCTACCTATCTAAATAGGTAGACAGACAGGCAGACAGGCAGACAGACAGACAGTCAGACAAATAGATAGACACGAGTTGGTATCAAAAAGTTTCAAAACTCGTTCTTTTCACAAGAAAGTACTTTATTTGTCTAAGTTTCCGCACCATCACTTTTAAAATAGTCCCCTTGCACAGCATTACAGTTCTCCCAGTGTATCTCCCATTTCTGGATTATGTCCTGGAAGTCTTCGTCTCAAAACGTCTCAAACACCTTCTGTGATTTATTCTGAATTTGTCGCGGTTTCACCCAGAATTGTATGTTTGTTGTTCACGTTCATGTTCTAATTTGCTGTCCATGATGACGTAGTAACGCACGTGGTCAGACTACACACACACACACACACACACACACACACACACACACACACAGATTGGCCCGAAAAAGGCTTGTATTTTGCTATTACACTGATTTAGGGGCATCTGACTATTCATAGAATCTAAGGGAAAGCATGGTGGCGCAGCAGGTTTTTATGCTCCAGGGTCTTGGGTTTGATCTCGAGCCAGGAGGTAGATTGGCTACCCCAAGTGTTCTGCGCATAACCTCCGGATCTACCAGGAGAAATAATTTGAAGATGAATAAACGAAAGTAGGACAGAATCCTGATTTCCTAATGAGTATGTACCTTTATTTCAGCTGACGGCAAAGTAAGGACACACAGAACTTTAGTCTATAATAAACTCAAATTGCTTATAAAAGCAATGCAATGGATATTTATTGCATGGCTTTATACAAATGTGAGCTGTACAAATGCATTTCCAGCACAGATCTAAAAAAAAAAAAAAAACCAGATTTAACAATATTTTGTGCAGATGGTTCCATGCACCCAGAGTACTACTTGGACATTCCAATTATTTGACTCCATTAAAACATCAAATCAGTGAACCAGGAAAGGGCTTATAATTCGCTGATCAGGAAAACCAGGTGTATTAGAAAAGAAAGGTGCACACCACGCTGGAACCTAAACATCTGAACACTTTCTCACTCTCACTGTGGAGCACGGATGTCAGCAATTCACCGATCTAAAGAATCAATCCAGCACTCCATTACTTCATTCCTGAATCACTAAAGCTGACGCGGTGTCACGGCGGCCTGCTACATCCGCTGGGACGCCGCTCAGCAAACAAACCTTTAGCTCTTATCTGACCTCATTATTTGACCACTTTCTCATCGGGAAAAGAGTCTCGGACTTTGTTTAAAAAAATCCTTGATTTCGTTGAGATGTGGATAGAATGCTCGGTGACAGACATCTTCTTGTACTGAGGCGGCATGCAAAATAGGCCAGTCCCTCTGTCCTTCGTATTCTAGTCACAACACAAGGAGATTGTCACCATGGAAACTAATAGCATATCTTCCAGGCGGCCGAAGGAGAAAAGGCAGACTTCAGAGTTAGCGACGTTAGTGGCATATGCGGCGTTAGCTCTCTGAGATAAAGTCGACATAAAAAAAAAAAAAAAAAAAACCTTGCAGATGCCACTTTCGCATGATTGGAGATCGCGCAGTTGTTAAAGAGGGCCGTGTGAGGATCGAGTGTGTGCCTGCAAGTGGGTTTTCCTGTAAATGTCTCACCATTTGAGCTCAAATAAAGAGCCAATATACGTAACGCACGCTCATCACTTAGCTGGCTGAATTAGAATTACACGAGCAGAACTTTACGACATGCCTCGAGGCCTGTTTGTTTTCTAAACGGCGTATCATGTTCTTAATTCTGTGCAGACGAATGAGTAACGTGTGCAGTTTAAAAGCAAGAAGCCACAAGAGGACGTTTGTTGCACATGTTAAAGTGATTTTTTTGTTTGTTTTGTTATTAAATTAACTAGGAATCTCACAACATACTGGCCGTTACATTGACGATTTTGTGCTTCCTTCAAGATCTGCACAGAAATTACAGCCAACAATTACCATGTTCTGTAAAATCCTGCAGAGAACATGAGCACAATTTGCAGAGTATTTATAGCCGCTAAACCTGGTGACATTAATAAAACGAAAGTGGACCTATGTAAGGTAGATGTTTTAGAATTTTCTCTTTGCCTACAGAAATAATTGGCTTTGAAAAAATCTAGACAATTAAAACTTTTTAGGTTGTAATGAAAGAAAATTTTAATAAATCACCATCAACAAGTGTCCTCACAAAAGGCTCGGAAAGGGTTGAGACAGGTCAATAATTAATATGCAACCTGGCACTACAGTCTGGGGTTTTTAGGCTAAAAAGTGCAAAGCATCTGCACCTAATGGCTATATATGCCAGATTTCTTTTTTTTCCCTACTAGCTTTAGACATTTGACAAGTAATTATGGCCCATCACTGCACTTGCATCTTTGCAAAGGGGCCAGACGCAGCAAGAGCAGAATATAAATATACCTTGAGGTCCTAATAATGATACCATGGTCTGTAAGCTGTCAAGGGCCGTGATTGTTTACCATGCCTCGAATGACTGTGCCGAAGTAGCGGTATCACTCATCCTATTATCCTTCGGGTATTAAAAAATAAATAAATAAATAAATAAATACTCTAAGCACCTTTTTTTTTCTCCTCCATGTTCTAATCCTCTACTTCTCAAAGCTGATAGGAGGGGAAACACACAGATGTTCCTTATTAACCGGCCACACTGAAGAGCAAAACAGACACCGGAGGAGATATCCACGCCTATTAAATCTATTAAAATGTGACCAGACAATTCCTGTTCCATCTCTATTCAGCTGGACAACAAGAGGAGAGGTGCTAATGAGACCAAGCCCCAGATTCAGTCCAAATCACGGTGCTCTATATATATATATATATATATATATATATATATATATATATATATATCTTTGACAGCTCCATTAATTTTGATGTAACGCCATAGCATTGCTTTACGACGCTTGCCTTTTTTTTTACGCCTGGACGTGTGACCTGCATGTCGTCTTTGCAGACGTGGAAAAAAAAAAAGAAAAAGGGAGGAGGACCTCAAACTGGAGGGAGACTTAGCCATGCTGATTTATCCCTCCAAACACTACTAACGTCAAGAGCAATCTTCTTGTTGTCGTTTGGATTTACAACTAGGTCTGCTCTCTAGGATCACGTCTCCAAACCACATTAGTGTTAAAGGAATAGGTTGTGAAATGAGCTAATAAGGAAGTAAAGGCCAAAGACATATTCATGCTAGCATGCTTAAATAAGCTATTCCTTTGGGAGATATAGAACCGAGTTCTCAAAAATAAATCTGATTCTCTAACGTGCCAATGAAGCAGGTAAGGCAAGGTAAGGTAAGGTAAGGTAAGGTAAGGTAAGGTAAGGTAAGGTAAAGTAAAGTAAAATAAAATAAGGTGAAGTAAAGTAAAGTAAGGTAATGTAAAGTAAGGTAAGGTAATGTTAAGTAAGGTAAGTTAAGGTAAAGTAAGGTAAGGTAGGGTAAGGTAAGGTAAAGTAAGGTAGGGTAGGGTAAGGTAATGTAAAGTAAGGTAGGGTAAGATAATGTAAAGTAAGGTAGGGTAAGATAATGTAAAGTAAGGTAAGGTAAGTTAATGTTAAGTAAGGTAAAGTAAGGTAAGGTAGGGTAATGTAAAGTAATGTAAGGTAAGGTAA
>JAAIIK010000090.1:1650162-1689209 GCA_014706435.1 Silurus glanis | reverse complement strand
TAAGGTAAGGTAAGGTAAAGTAAAGTAAGGTAATGTAAAGTAAGGTAGGGTAAGGTAAGCAGACAGCTAAGGGTAAAGACAACATGGTATCAAATTAAATATTGCGACATCTCAGGATTTTCAGGCATGAAGTCTGCATGCTTCAGTATCCCACACTGCTGCCAGGGCAGGTAATCAGGGCAGATTAGTACGTCTGTCTGAGTTCTCAATACCTTTGTTTTTTTTTTTTGCTTGGAGAACTGTTGATTTGTTGAATTCTACTTCTCCTGTAGTTCACGGCATGCTAACCCTTGAGACCCTCAGTGCGATCGTGAATCTGGACAATTATGTAGAGGATCAGTACAAGGTTCTACAGCCATTTCTGCGGCTCAGTGCAGTCATTATTCACCTACCAGCAAATAAATATGTGCCACTCTTTTAAAAAAAAAAAAAAAAAAAAAAAAAAGCCCAAAAAAAAAAAAAAAAAGTACAAAAATATTCAAACAAAAAAAAAAAAGTGCAAACTCTCAAAATGACTCAATGCACCGAAAAGAAGCTCAGCATTTTCAATAAATAATTATAGTAAATATGAGCATTTTTAGCCCCCAGCAAGTACAGAATATGTGCACATACTGTATGAGTTGCAGTTACATCCTGAAAGCAAAAAAACTGGTATCAAATCGGACTGCGTATATTTTCCAGTCTGATTTGCTGAAGCATCTCAGTGTCATGAACATGCGATGACTGACATGACATGGATCATGCCTGTGAATGTAGTGCATAGATTTCGTTCATTTGCCAAGCTTGTAATGTAATTAGAAGAAATTTGTGTCAGTTACAAAGAGGATGTCAGTCCTGGATACTGTATAATATTTATTGGTTTAAATCAGGGGTCCCCAGACTTTTTTCTGTAAAGGCCACACAATTTTTCCTTTGTTTAATAGGGGGGGCGAGTCGGTCTGTAACAGAAAATGACATGGGCCGAAGTGACTACCAGTGTTATTGTGGAGATTTTATGATTTTAAACGTATTTAATATGCCTCCTAATGCGATATTAGTTTATTACTTTGTTCTGCACCGTACAGAAGAGATATATCACCTATTACAAGAGCATTATTACTATAATAATGACATTTTTTTCATATATTGTAATTAAAATAAAAAAAAAAAAATTAAGTACTTATGAATATGCATGAGATTGGTGGGTGAATCTAAGAAATAATTATGGTATGTTAACTAGAAGTTAACCGAGCTAGGTTGAATCGTACTTGCCAATAACCGATTTATAAACCGTTTGTTTTTTCAAAATGGATACTGGATAAAAAAAACAAAAAAAAAACAAACATAACACTCCATGTAAAATATTACTGAACTTTATTACAAAAATAAAAAATTTAAAGCCAGTACTGAATCATGAAAATGTGCGGCATCAGTGATTCTCCTCTAGAGGCCGCTCTTGTAATGACAGCGGACTAGAAACCCGGAAAAACTATCAGTATGGATTAGCCGATGGTTCCAGCAATCGGTATCTCTTTTCATAACTATGGGGAAATTTTAGTTTAAAAAGGCAAACTTTATCATCAAATACATACATATGATGTGAGTAAAACAAATATTCGAAATTACATTTTCAAAATATGTCTCTGGCGTTGTTCAGAGGGACGTTCCAAATGTGGAAACGTGACGTAGTTTGGGGACCCCTGATTTAAGGGATGCCATGGTTCAGTACAGGACCTCGACTCTACCACTATAACAGTCTTGGATCTTACTCAACCTACTGTGAGTACTCTTTCCAGATCAGTGACGGCAGCAGCGGAGACCAGTTTCTGGGCATGGCTTCAAAACCAACCAGTCGACGGAATTTGTGTAGATCCGCTCCTAGAGGTCAGACTGAATTGTGTTTGCTGGCTTGTTACGTTACAGGATCTACAGCAGGAGTGCTAATGGATTGGATTCTGCACTTGCCTTGCCCAGAAAGGCAGTAAAAAGGGTGCTAAGTGGCAAAGGAAATTATTTTTTGTTTGCCTCATTAATTGAGTTACAGTGATTAAGCATGAAGGCTGCCCTTTAATGGCCTTGGCTGAAGGTGTGTGAGCTGTGAGTAGTAAATTAGCCACAGCTTATGCGAATGTCTGGACTAAGAAACGCTGTGACGTATTCATGATCAGAGGTGTGATGTTCTTATTCGTAAAGATATCATAGCCCTTTTTAACAAAACAGTATGTATGGCATACTGCTAAAACGAGTGTTATTACAGCATGCAACAGTGCACAAACAATGAAAACTCGTGAGTCAAGATGCAAGTTCCCTGAAGCAAAGCCTGTAGAAGTGTGTGCAAGCTGACTGATGACTCATGTAGGCCATTTGTTAACCAATTAGCAAGTGTATGTTGGTGCATGTAGGTGTGCATTTGCATTTACCAGGGTGTCCTACAATACAACTGCCATCTGTATCTGTATTCTGAATTGTACGAGTGCCGACACAGAAAAGTTACAATATTATCCCCATCGTTACGCGCTTTAAAAAGGCTGGGAAACAAATCCGGCAGTAGATCTGCCAGCATTGTTATGTGTTCTTTTACAGTTTCTCAGCCTCAGCTACATCACCGGGATTGTTTGTACCTGGCTACGATCAAAGGTGGAAAGAGTAATAAAATGTTCTACTCAAGTAAAAGTACTGTTACTTCAATTAAACTGTATTTAAGTAAACGTAAAGTTACTGGTTCTAAAAATCTACTTAAGTAAAAGTAAAAAGTGTAATATTTACAGAGTTACTATTTAACAGAGGGGGTTTGGGGCAGGGGATTCCAGTGTAGTTAAAAAAGAACAAGGGGATATAAATCTCTAACTAGTTTTTAAATGAAGTCTAATGTGTCTAATGTGAGCGCAGAAAAAAAAAAAACCTCCTGTTATAATGTCATATGATAACGAGAGAAATCGCAAACGCAGATTCAGTATTCAGACAGCGAGCGCACGCATTGAAAGACTTTCGATTCGATGGCATTTCGCTTTCAGCTCATCAATCCATCAGTGCAGTCGTTTCCAGGTCACGATTTTCCCCCCTTTATTTTTATTCATTTACTAAATAAATAAAAAGAAATTGGATTTAAAATGTAGTAAAAGTACAATACTTATACAATACAATAAACACTAAAGTCAAATTACAGATATTGAAAACTACTTTAAAATTTAGAAATACACAAAAACTACTTTAATTACATTTTACTCGCTTTAATGTAATAGTTACTTTAGACATCTGCCTATGATATACACCACAACCCAGACCAGGTGTTTACAAAGGACAACTAAAAAGACATTAAATACATTGTGCAGCGACTATTAATTTTTCCCTGCAAGCTTCACAACTGATCGCTCACATGTGCACACAATAAATCCTTTTTGTCTCGATCTTTAAATGAAAAAATAATTAAGTAAACCAACAAAATGTATTCGCTGCCTCCTATATGTATCTGATTAGAAAACATAACCTGTTTATTCTGAATAACGTGTTTATATTCGGTTACATTCGGACATTTTGGTAGTTATCCTGAGGGACTTCTGACGATCTAATTTAGCCATCTCAGAGGAGAATGGAGAACAGTCTTGCTCAAGGTGTAACAGTGGTAACTTGGGATTTGAACTCACAACGTTCTGATCAGAAGCTCATCCACAAAGCTACTATTTCCCCTGACATATTCAGTTACATCCCAAGCATGAACATACACACAAGATATATTCTGTAACAAGGACAAAAAAAGAATACTTATCCAGAGCCAAGGACATTTTGGTGCTTTTGTGCAAGACCCTCGAGGAAACCATTTAACACAGTTGCGATGTTCAAAGACAGACCTAATGGCCATATTGTTAAACGAGTTTCTGAGCTGCAATTTTGGTGCTGATGTGGCAAATGGGCGTCGCTTATATATAAAGCGGCATTGTGTGTGTTATCACTCCGGCACACTCCTATTTGCTAACTCACACTTTCAAGTTTCCCCTGAATAGAAAACGGAGCGACACGTTGGCAATGTCAGGAACGCTGCTTGCTATGTTTTGGCCCACTTTGCACCCGGGTGTCTTTGGACGAGCGTTATCAAAGTAGCACATTCTACCCATCCGCGCCCCAAAAATGTATCCCGACAAAGCTATTCTTTAGCTTTGGGATTGTCTGTGGCACACCTGATGACCTGTCTACCGAAACAGCCCACCGTGCAAAGACGGCCGGTTCCGGCAAATATATCAGCTACGTCGTCGCCGGTCGTGCAGCTTCAATTTGTCAAACACCAATAGCGAGTTCGAGATTTAATCCCCCGAATACGAGGTGGCTCTTGCTGTTGCCTTGTCGTTTGTTGATATGACAGCTGGAGAAATGAGCTCATGCTGAGGAATATAGGCAGTGTCACTCATCAGCGCTCCTCACCGTCCCCCAGCAATAACTCGTGGACTAGAATGAATTTCTCAGAGCGAGATTGTCACGTAAGGATGAGCCTGACTGAAAGTTTAAACTGCATTTCACCGCTTCCACACCATCTGTTCTGACTGAGGGAGTTCCACAGACATCCATATTCACCATGCACCGGCTTCGTCCATGAATAAGAACTGAATAATGCATAGACTGCGCTTAAAATGATACTTTGTGCATGAAACTAAATGGATTCTTGTTTTTTTTTTAAAACCATTTATGTAATTTTTTATAACTATTTCTGTTGGAATTAAGCACCTCTTTTGTTAGAATTCGACTTCTGGTATGGCATTTTCGAGAAGAGAAGAGAAGAGAAGGTTAAATATGGTGTGTGAAAGACTAGAAGAAGCAGCCAATAGTAGCAGCAACACTTCCTCAGGCATTCAACTGAAAGTAATAATAAATTTTCCAAGACACAGGTCAGAAGGAAAAAAATAAAAAAATAAATAAAATTTCCAACTTGTACTTGTATCCAATGCACTTCACATAATTAAAGGTCGGTAGAGGTCGTTCCGTAAATTTCCTATTTAGAAAAAGGAGACAAAAAAAGCAAACCTTTTAGACAATTCTTGTCACTTTTTTTTACGCTCGTCTGATCTAAAGGCTATTTCTCGAATAGAGGTAATCACTGACTAAGTCGATGGGCGCCCAATCACGAGTCGTTTTCATAAGTGAAAGGCGATTACTTGTCCGATATTATGCTCAGAGCAATTTCTATCAAAGGGAAAAACTGTTTTGGGGTGCAGATGAAGCCAGAACGTGGTAATGAATTCCTGCTGAAGCTGCTGCTCTGTGGAGTGGGCGTGTGATCTTCAACAGCAGGCAGATGGTGTGCTGGACAAAGAGCTGTCCAAGAATCTTTCAGTCCATTGTCCATTAATGTCGATTCCACTGGCAGGAGTTTCTCGAACACTGTAGCTGTCCAGAAGAAAACTTCTAAACACAAGGATCCATAACAAGAACCAGTGGTTTATAGGCCAGGGAATGGTGAAAGGCTCACTGTAGGTGGGCTACAGTATGCAATAAGTATAAAATGGAGAAAATGTGGACAAAAGCACCTTAAATATGTTTATAGCCCTTCACAAACAACTTGAAACCAACAAAAGTATTTCATATTTAATCAAATCAGTGTTTTGTTTTTGGTTTTTGATTTAACAGAATATTTTATATATAACAAAACAAACAAAACAATTTCTGTAGCTTTGAATGAAACTTCTGAACCTGTCTACAAGTATTATGAAGCGCTCTTCATGAGCAAACTGCTCCAGCTTTTTTTTTCTTCTTAATATTTGTAGTTTTATTGGAAGACCCATGCGCTATGTTTTGGGTTGCTCAGCAGTACATTTCACTCCAGAAAAAAAATGGGTTGTCTTGAGATTTCATTGTGTCCTGCACAAATTTAAGGCTCCCTGTACCAGACATAGCAAAGCAGCCCTGAAATCTAATCCAGCCTCCCTCCATGTCTCACAGTAGCAATCATCCACATTTCTTTCAAAGCTTTATTTTAGTGTCTGTGAATGTAATTGAGCCTCACCCAAGAGCTCTGCTTTGTCCATCTCCCAGACGCATAAGGTATAAAGATTTACTTTGAACAAACAATTGTATAAATGTACAGATGATGTAAAAATCACGTAAATGTTATTTTCATTGAAAAATCCTCCCTTAGCATGAATAACAGCTTTACACGCTCTTGCAGGGCAGTAGGTTGGTTTCTCCGAACATTCAGCTGAAATTCTTTGCCATGCCTCTTGTATTATTTGACGAAGGTGTTCTACATTAGTTGTATATTTCTCTCTGAGCACACTAAGATTTACTGCATCTTAAAATGGTACAAATTGTACAATGGTACAATGGAAAGTCAGAATGTGCTAAAAGAAAAGCAACCTGTAGCTGAGCTTGCATTGGGAAATGTACATTTCATTTAAATTGCATTTTGGCAGATTGCCTTCTCCAGAGCCACTTACATTTATCTCATTCATACAAATAAGTAGCTATGGGGTTAAGGGCCTTGCTCGGGGGCCCAGGATTGGCAATTTAGTGTGCTTGGGATTTGAACATGAACCTTCGGATCCAAAGTGCAACGCCGAAGCCACTAAGCTCCCACTTTCCCATCTAATTAATATGCCTTATTCATGTCAACTGTGCATAGAAGCAGCATTCCAATTTTAATTACGGTTTCACATGTAGATATCAGTTATGGTGCTATCATACAAATATTCCATACTATAAACTACCAAACAATGCCTGGAATTTTGCGGAAAAACAAAACAAAATCGATTTGCGTTGCCCAAGATTACACACATTTCAAATATATAAAACTAGTCTGTGTATATTGTCTACCAACAAGTAATAATATAAATTCATTTGGATGTAAATTGATGAATTTGGATTTTTCTTTGATAAAAAGAGCTCACATTAAAATGAACGATGTGAATTATTTAAATCGGTGATTCCGCTTTTTCTCCCCAAGATTTATGCGGTTCAGGGAAAATGAACTGGGGTCAGATGTAAAAAATGAATGACTTTTAAAACATTTAGAAGGTATTTCAAGCACATGAACTTTACTCCCCTCCCCGTACTAATGATGAAGGCACTGATGGCTGGTGGTGATCACTAAAACCTACAAAAGAAAATCAGTAGCTCAATAATAAAACTATTAGGGATGAGCAATGCATTATTTCAGGAGGGATTATCAGTGGCAGAATAAGAATATGAGGCGAACTATAACCTGCTCAATTAAATTCAGCTGCATTAGTCATTTAGATTTTTAAATCTGTTTTAAAGCTGTGTGTCCTCTGAATACCAAACATGGTTTAAGGGAAAAGATGCAACACTTTACTATGAAGGACAATGTCTTCTTAGTTTACCTTCTTATACTTTATCCACCGTAAGCAGAATCGGGAGGGACTGAGTGAATAATCAGCCTCGTCTAAATTCAGAGCACCACATCATAACATTATTCGCTTTAAATCGGAGGTCCCCAAACTACAGCCTTACATTTCGAAAGGCCCTCTGAACAATGCCAGAGACATATTTCAAAAATTAAGATTTTTAAATACATGTTTTACTCATATGATATCTGTATTTGATGATTAAGTTTGCCTTTCAAACTAAAATTTTCTTTAATTATCAAAAAGAGTTCGAGGCACCAATATTTGATTGCTGGAACTGTCGTCTATCGGCAGAAATCCATACTGATAGTTTTTCCGGTTTCTGGTCCGCCGTCATTACAACAGCGGCCTCTAGAGGCGAATCACTGACGAGACATGCTGTTTGTTTCTACATGTAAGACGGAAGCGCTGCAGAGAGAGCACTATTTATTTTTATTTATTCTTTATAATTTTGCACATTATGTAATTATATTTATTAGTGAATATATTCATATACATTAAATTTAGCACATTTTAATGATTCAGTACTGTTTTTTTTTATTTTTGTAATAAAGTTCGGTGGAGTGTTTGGTTTTTTATCCAGTATCCATCTGTTTAATCGGTTATCGGTAAAATCCACTATCGGTTAACCTCTAGATATTAACATAGTCTAAGTATTTGTACTTTTTGTTTTCAGTAGCAGTAAATATGAAAAAATGTCATTTTGATAGTGGTAATGCTCTTTTAATAGGCTCTATATCTCTCATTTGTCTTTGTTGCATAACAATAAACTAATCTATAATTAGGAGGCATAAAACATGCCTCCAATTTTAAAAACACATTCAAAATCATAATAAAATCTCCACAACCATGTGATTTTGTGTTACAGACCGACCCGCCCCCTATTAAAGAAAGGAAAAATTATGTGGCCCTCATCCTGGTTCAAAGCATCTCATCCAGAAGTGTTCAAATGAGCTTCACACCTTTCATTCATTCATCATTCAAAAATACTGCCAATGCTGATGAAGGGTTCTGACACACAGGCCTCACTCTTTTCACTCTGAGACCCCTTGTATGGATCTAGTATGCTGTTTACAATCAATCACCTCTCTTTCTTATCCAGAATGACCTTCAGGATGCTCCCCAGTCTGGCTTCATAGAAATGGCCCTTTGGGCTGTTACTGAGAAGCTTCACACTGTTCGACCGAACGATCTAGGCTTCTGAAGTTTTTCTTGACCTCTCGCTAGCCTTTGAAGCAGTCAATCAATCCTGTTCACCCTCACAAGACGAACACCACCACCCTGGTCATATCAGCTGGCATGCAGGGGGTTCAAAACCAGAGCAGCCCCTAACCTACCACTCCAATCTACCTCAAAACACTTATCAAACCCTGTTCGGTACCACAATCCCTTTGAGCCACAAGCTGCGCTCAACTTGACCTGCAACCCCTCAAGACACTTTCATTAAAACACTATCCTGTTCCGGCACCCGGGTGGTTGAATAAACTTCCACTGGCTGTGTGGAAGGACTGACTCACCGACTGTCCTCAAACGAAACACTGAAGACCATCCGATTCACAAAACATTTAAAGGAGCACCAAATGTACAGACGAGCATCTTGATAAAGCAAGGTTTATTGTGGGGTTTACATTTAGACGAGAGATTTACAGATCAGAATGTGGAAGGAAACAGATACTATTCTAAAGAGTATATACAGTATATGGACCAAAGTATTGGAACACTTGAATTGACTCGAATACTCAATACAAGTCATACACATCCATGTCTGAGCACCAGCCATATTATAACCCTTTAAATGCTGTTTTGCACAACTACAACATTTTGTGCATATGTTATAAGTACACACATCGTTTACAGTTTCTGCACTTTGTACTGTATACAATATATTGCCAAAAGTTTGCGGACACCTGACTTTTCCTGCTATGTGTATTTCTTCTCCAAACTATAACCACAAAATTGAAGGTACACGATGGTATCTTTGTATGAAGTAGCATTATTTTTTACGGATGAATTGCACACTTCATAAAATCTAGTGGAACGTCTTCCAAGAAAAGTGGAGGTTATTATAACAGCAAATGTTCAAAAAGAAGCTTATGAGTCCAATAAGAGAAATCCCTTCTTCATAACATCTGTATCTTTCTGCTGTTCTTCTACAGCACTCGTGGTGATAATTGGGTTTGTAAGTAAGTTAATTTGCTGTAACAGTTCTTCTGCTCACAGAAGATGGACAAGATAGCGTGCCCAAACAAAGCACGGAATTACAGAGGATACATTTCTGCATTAACACTTCTTTATAATTTGCTAAATCTAAATTTATGATTTGCTCTCCTGTCTGTAATAAATATTTCTATTACGCAGTTTTCTTTTTCAAATTAAAAACTATCATTGATATTAATAAAACACCGTTCCGTAATCTAACCTAATTCACGTAGATTTGATTAATTAAAAGTTTCAATAATGAATACTCGGTGCACGGGTCTGGATTAAAAGCCACCCACATGATGTTTCTGTTATTATCGAATCATTTGCTTTTTTCATGACTCTGGTCTCGATTTCTTCGTTATTCGAAACGTGGCACTTCCAATCAGAGCTTGAGCTTGTTCTTTGTCTAACACTTTTATTGTTTTGCCAGAAGCTTCTGCTTGCTTCCACTTCTGTCTCGTCATAGTTGTTGTTTTTTTTACCCCAAAACTGTGTATCTGTCCTGTACTTCTCCCTTTAGTCTGTTTAAATCCTCCTGTTTCTATATTTAACTGGCACCTTTAAAGTACCTTTTAGACAAAGCCATGTTTTCCTCAGGGGCTTGTTTATTCGTTTTTTCTTTTACCAGTTCTTATGTTTATGATTATAAGAAACCCTAGTTTTTCCTGTTGTTTGTTTGGGTATTGACCATTGTGCTTGCAACCGGTCTTCACTCCTATACGATGCATATTTCTTCTGTACATTAAACCTGAATATAGAAAGTGAAACCCAGTTTTAAATGCTCAATCAGTGCTTGTTTAAAGAATAATGAGAAAACCTTTGGTTGGAAAAATTGAACAAAGAGGAACATGATGTAGAGAAAGAACCACAAACGAATGAAATCGAGGTACAACATTAGGTACTGATTAGCATGTTGGACTAAAATTGTTTGCTAGATTACCCATATAAAAAGAGCAATATTTTAATATTTACAAGCCAAATCCTTAACAAAATCAACCCATGAACTCTCCTCATGTCTGTCTGTTTTAAATTAAAACATTCATATACAGTACAGACACACAGAATCCATAAGATTCATGTTCCGCCGTTAGACAAAGAAAAGGCTGAAACAGCCGTCCAGCAATCCACAATTAAACCCGATTAACAGGACACCTCGTCCATACGGAAGACATATTGACGTTTTCCTTAAACGGCTTGTACACATGCTAAGCTGGAATCTTCCCCTGACCACTTCGGGGCGTGTTATAACGTATTTACGTTCGGTAATTGAAGGCAAATATGATTGCTCAGTCTGCGTGGCCTGTTGACAGAGCAGATGAGATGGTGATTCATTCCGAGGAACTATTAGATTATCTCATGTGCCATGCATTTGGCGGCCTTCAGAAACAAGATGAACTTGACAAGCGAGAGATTTGTCACAACCTCCTTATTTCCTGCCATGACTCCAACACCAATTAGCATAATTGGTATTAATTTCTTTTCCAAGGGATGGGCTCCCATTAACTCTACATGCATCAAGAAGCCCACAGAGGCATTTTGTGACATTTTGCTTCACATTCAAAGCGCATTATTTTAACCAAGCGACCCAACCCTGTTAATTACTTCCGCAGACCAAGATTCGAATTTACTATCCTTTGAGGGTTGTTAAAGAATGTTTAGAACAAGTTATCGAAGGAACATTCAGCTCTTCAGTGAACATGATTTCCTGATTCGGCTTCGTAAGTACATTTTGATTGTAATTTATTGCTAATCTGATTTACCGTACATAGAAATAAAAAGTAGGGAAGAAAAAAAAAAAAGGTCACAAAGGAATAAGGACTGCTGGGACACCTTCGGAAACCGGTGGTTCGTTCTATGTAAATCCAGGAGCGCTGGAGTTTGAAATAAAACAGGAGAAAGCAATTAAAAGAGTCATTATGCCTTGGGTTCATGGAGCCTATTACACTCAAGGGAGCTGTTTTTCAGTCAATTATCAGTTGTTTTCTGAGGTGAACATGCACATCTCTAGTGAAATGATTGGTCCTTCGGCCATCTGCCACCACCGTTTCCTTGGGCTCAATGTGTCAAGAGAGACTATCCAAGAGGAATTCTGGCATATAAAGCGCACTGGATTAAATAAAAACATGTTTAGCTAAACTGCTTATTACTTGAGGGGAAACACAACAGGATTATAATCACGCTCTGCAAAATGGCGGAAACGGTGGCTGGCGTGTACGCGTCCAGGCTCAGACTTCATTCTTGTTTTCCTGAGGTTAGAACTGACGGTTATTTTAAGGCGTATTCACGTTTAGCTGTCAAATACGAGAACGAGGTTTGTGCGTCAGAATTATCCTAGCACTTAATACAGCCCTATAATCGAGGACCGACTGCATAAAAAAGATTTTTCATTTCATTTTCCATGTAACTGCCTAATTCATCTCCCCCTGCGTTGTCTTGCTAGCTACAGCCGCAAAGTTTCTCCCAGTGGCGAGTATTGCTAACACTAACAAAAAATATATTGAGCTCCTTGTAATGACAAGAGCTTTTTCTTCTCATGATGAATCACTCTGACCTTTACACACGAGGACATGAAGAGCCACTAGGCTTCTGTACTCTTAGATACTTCGAGACGCTCTTCAAAACACGGAGACGCGTGTTGAGCTCGAGATAAAAATGTGTATGGAGAAAGCGAATTTTGCGCATGTTTTTCCAGTGAACGCGGAAAGAAGGCATATTAGGATTACGACAGGACAAATGCTAGAAAACTAAATAAATACACTGACATTAAAAAAAAAGCCTTAATGAAGGTCATTAATTCTTTAAAAACACCATTAACCAGGATCTAATCATCTATCGTTAATAGAATCAACAGGACGTCCAGGAAAAACAAAAAACACAACAAAACACGAAACTTTTCATCAAATTATAACTATAAACTAGAGATGTGAATTCTAAGTTTTATAATATAATCCATTAAAATCGCTGCTTGTATACCCCCCATGCCCATCCTTATAATAGATTTGTGCCAGGCCATTTTTCTTGCTATTAATTAAAAAAAAATAAATAAATAAAAATAAATATATATATATATAATACGTAAAATATTTGTAATCAGTTATTAATCATGTATCACACGTCCCAAAAATGACTTACATTACCAGTCGCATGTACTCGTGGATTTCATACGCAATACAGAAAAGAGTTTTTGGACACCTGACTGTAATTTTGTTATGTTATAATTATAATATAACCTGTTATAATAACACCTACTCTTCTGGGAAGGTGTTCCACTAGATTTTACAGTGTGTTTGTCGAGATTTGTGTTCTCCAGACACAAGGTTGCCCCTGGACTGAACATTGATGACAGTCAATGCCACTATGTAAAGGACCATGGACCACTTCCTGAACTAAGATTATGCATCGCCAATGACATCTTGGGCATAAATGGCACGATAAGAGGGTGCAGTGGAACTGGTTCTGGCTTACACTGGCTTAGCTGCTCCAGGTTTGCGTATCGGGGATTAATACACACAATTCACCATTATTTACATTTTTTGTTCTATAATACTTATCTATGTTGTATGGTTTAGAGACAGTGGCTTCGAGTAAAAGACAGGAGGTGGAGCTGGAGGTAGCAGAGCTGAAGATGTTGAGATGTTCGTTGGGAGTGATGAGGATGGACAGGATTAGAAATTAGTTTATTAGAGGGACAGAGCATGTGGGACATTTTGGAGACAAGGTGAGGGAGGTGTGATTGAGATGGTTTGGACATGTCCAGAGGAGGGACGTGGGGTATATCAGTAGGAGAATGCTGAGGATGGAGCCACCAGGAAGGAGGTAATGAGGAAGGCCAAGGAGGAGGTTTATGGATGTGGTGAGGGAAGACGTGCAGGTAGTTATTTTGAAAGAGGCAGATGTAAAGAAGGGTTATGGAGACGAATGATCCGCTGTGGCGCCCCCTAATGGGAGAAGCCGAAAGCTGCTTTATATGCCGTAAAGCTGCTTTAAAACAATGTCCATTGTAAAAAGCGCTTTAGAAATAACCATGAACTTATAAAGAAACGAGCTATACAGCTATACAATTTTATTTGAAAATAAATTATAGACCTTAAGACACAAGCTCCCTTTTTTCTCCATTTAATGCTCATGTGGTTTAAGTTCACAGCTGCAAAATAAATGCTTTTTATCCCATCACTTCAAAACAAAACAAACGACTATTTTCAGAAAGCAATCAGAACCTGGTGGTTTATTCAAACTCGACAGAACTGCTGTTTTAAATTAGAGCCAGGTTCATATAAGTAGGTGGGATATTGAATGAGGTGCATTATTAATATGATATGAAAAAGCCCCGTCTCTTTCTGACCTGCTTTAGCCCACAGGTGAATGCCAGTGATTCAGACCAAGTCTGTCACCCAGACAGGGGTAATGGGTTTGAATCGTCAACCCAGCTAATTCTGTGTTCCATTAATTACTGCCCCGGTCAGAGAAGACGCTGTGATTGTGGTTCAAGGACAAACTTCCTCCGGTTATTGAGCTGCTTTCTTTAGTGCCATAGTGTACAGTTGCTCAGATTCAGATATCCACAGTGTATTTATTAATGCAGGATTCATGCAGGTCAAACATATTTAACCATTTCAACTCTTTTTTTTTTGAGGGGAAAAAACATAAAACGGAAGGTTTATCAGCAAATGCGCAAACCACAAAAAAGCAGTTTGAAACCAATGGCTGAAGGAACTGGAGAAAAACAGATCACTTCAGCCAGTGAGTCATTATCACCATGCTTTAATATTCAGCTCGAAGTAATATAAACACTCCATTTGGCAACGCACAATACTAGTGATCCATGATATACACCACGCGACTATGGTTTGCTTTAAAACCTCCAATTTATTCTTCTCCTTGACTAATCAGCATCACTAATGAAATACCCTTAATAAAAACGCCGTTATGTCCTGATCCTTGGTGCAAATGCTCCCCGGGGAGAAGAGCTCGACACTAAAGTAATCAAGCAAAGGTGAGGGTACGCAGTCTTTGTCCTTTACTTCTTCAACCTTTATAGATTTTGACAAAAAAAAAAAAAAAAAATGTAAAAATAATTGTGTTTTGTGTGTATAACCTTTTGCCTAAACATTAAAAAAACAAGTGTAGGTAATAATCGGAGCAAAGAATCAGATTTTATGACGTGTATATACAAATTCTGGCCTATTTGAAATTGCAAACGTCGTAAAATCTAATTATTTGCTCCGATTAATACCTACTAATACCTTTTTTGCCAACGCTTATATGTTTAGGCAAAGCGATTACACACACACACACAACACACTTATTTTCTTCACGTCTCAGCAGGATAGCTGCCTGCACACACACACACCGGTGAATGGAATTATTTCATCCGCTATCCGTCGATTCCTAGAAATGCGTGTAATAACGTGTTAATTACGGCCGGCGCAGGAAAAAAAAATAAAAAATCACCAGAAACAAGAGACCTGTACACACTGGCAAGAGAGATGGAGACTTGGCATGGGCCATGTGCAACACACTGGCACAAGTGACTAGAATGACACACACTTGATTTGTACACACACATACACACACACACACACACACACACACACAATAAATAAATTGGCATTGCTGTGCAACTGAATTACTGAGCAAAAGAGCTTTATAGAGAGGTTTTGGCTTTGTTGAGATGAACATTTATAATGCATAGTTAACATGACTGCAATGCATTCAAGGCTGAAAATCACTGTTTTTTTTTATATTTTCGTAGAACATGAAATATCATCTCAATGTTTATCGATGTGAGCTCTAAACAGCTGAAGAGAACAACTGACAGAAAAAGGGAAGAAGAGTTAAAATAAATAAACATACACACACCAGCTGTTATATGTATAGGCTGTTCGAACATCTGTGTTTAAACACTTCAGACTTTGGGATCGTTCGAACAGTATTTATTTATTTTTTTTATGCAGACATTTTGTTCAAGAATTTCTTTTCTGGACTTGGCAACCCTGGTTGTGCAAGCTAACTGACACATGAGGAGATGATTAATCTGTCCCTGCCCATCCCATCTGTCCATCTGATTTATGTAGACACTTCGGGCTCTATCTATTCTAATTAACTACAACCAATCTCTCTGACCAAAAGACATCATCTCTGTACACCGTCTTTGCAAATGCTGCATTATTACAGCCAGATAAATGTTTCAATATCCAAAACTCAAGTGTAACAGCTATGAGGGTTTCTATGGGTTCATGCATTGACATCATAAAGCACAACCCGTACCTAAGAATGAAGAATGCGTTTCAAGTTTGATAAATATTCAAAACCAGGTCTCTGGCCAATCACTTGTGGTATAGAAGCGAATAAAACACTCAGCTCTCAGTCAATTCACATGGAGATTTTGCAAAGGACACAATAAATCACTCTAAACTTAAAGGAGCATTCTTGATGCAAGAAAATGTTTTTCCCCCCCCTATTATTCGATTTTTTTTTTTTAAATAATCTGGGAAAATGCTACGGTTCTTGGCGTAACACACGGCGAAACCGACGGCGTTCGCTATCAGCAAACTCCAGATTGCGTGCTGCATTGTGTTCACGGTCATATAGATAGTCACAGGCTCGTTTTCCATAATCTCAAATTGACACTTATGTGGCTTTGTGCTTACATTTCCTCGAACACTTTATATGTGCATACACGGGGTCGAAGACTAATACGTTTGATAGTCGCCACTGTAGGGACGTCGACTAGTGTGGGTGATGGAGGTGAGGAGTCAAAACAGCAGGCTTGCTAGCGTGAAAAAAATATTTCAGAAAAGATGAAGCCAATTCTACATGTCAACTGCACAGAAGTGCAATTTTTGTGTTGCTTTGTATCGGTGCATAAGTCTGTGCTATAACCCTTCACAGAGGAATACAAATGGAAATAAACTCCCTGCACTGTGAATTATGTGAGCTAAGCTGTGCGAAAAAAAATAAAAATTAAAAAATAAATAAATAAATAAACGCTTTAAGAGCCGTTGTATCGCACATCACCTGCTCAGCTTCAAATCAGCAAGGGATGCCAGGTGTTAAAACCTTCCAGACAGACCCTGCTATAGATATCACATCCTCATTTAGGCTATTAAGAGCTTCCATGCTGTGTTGATTTGAAAATTGCCACAAAGAATTAACATTTTGAACGTTTATTAGACCGATTTAATTACTTCTGTCTTTTGTGAACAGTGTGGCCTGGATAAAAGGGTAAAAAAAAGAAATATTGTTGAAATTATTTTTAGAATCGATTTTTATGTTCTGAAACTCACAACCTTAACAGATTTGGTTGAAGGCATAAAATTGTTCTAGAATACTAAAAATGTATTAAATATAAGCCACAGAAAAAAAAAAAAAAAAAGAATCAAACTTTCAAAGAATTATGCAAAGACTATGCGTCGCTACTGGTCATGAAACAAACAGGCAAAATGCATAAACAATAATCTATTCATAATGTTTCCATCAAGCAGATGGAAAGTCGTGAACAAGTACGTTTTGATAACATATGCACAATAATGGATATTTTTTTCTCATCATAATGTGCTTTTTGCTGTCGCCAAACCTTTTGGCGTTACAGTTTTTTTTTCTTTTCCTACGAATAATTATGCTCATACTGTTTGTGCACAGAATATACAATATCTGCACAGACGTATATATGTTATGAAGGCACGCAATTGTATAAGACGTCTTTAAATACTGTAGCATGACCAAAACCTGTTCCAACATGACAATGCGCCTGTGCACAAACCAGCTTTATGAAGATTTGGGTTTGCATGGGGTTGGAGTGGAAGATCTTCTGCTATAGAATTCTGACCTCAATCCCAATAAACACCTTTGGGATAAATTGGAATGCTGACTGAACCACACTCTGCACACACGTCCTCAATCTGCTGGAACATCTTCCCAGAAGAGTGGAGGTTTTTTATAACTTTTTATAACGTTTTATATGGAATTGGATGTTCAAAAAGAAGCACTTATCAATCTTATGGTCAGCGGTTGACAAACTTGTGTCTCCTGTATAAATGCATTTACAGTTTTTGTCAGTTGCTTTGGCGCATTTCTCAAAATCATCCTTAATATTTGCAAACCAGTAAGTGCATTTCTCAAAACAATGTGTACAAGCAGCACAACACATCGGATTTCTAGCAAATTATTATTAGCATTATTCTAAAAAAATCGTTAGTTCATCTCTCAAAAGTAAGTATTTGTGTCAATGAACGTCTCATTGCCATCAGAATAACAAGTCCTTTTGTAATAGTTCACAAACACGATCATCAGAATGTTAAATGATTTTCTGATATAAACTACGGTTTGGGTTGAAACGCAGTCAGTGATTGAAAATGCACAAGGCTGAATTCCTTCTTTTTGGCATCTTTGAATTTCAGCAGCACAAATTTATTTATTTGTTGCATATTTGATTTATATTGATTGCATGAGACCAGACAGGATTGATACTTTTACTGTACTGTACTGGTGTTCGTTCTTTTCTTGGTTGTTCATCAATTTTCAGAATGTATAATTCTTTGTTTTGCTCTGTCTGTATACAGTCTCCATTTGAAGGTTCACAAGATTCACCTTTGACCTGTTTTAGAGAACAAGTTGATCATTAGTTGATCTGATGCCGTTCACTCCACTAATGTCTGTTGTAAAGGTTATAAGGTTTTGGCATTGAAAGAAAAATATGCAAAAGCTGAATAAAAAAGAACAATATATATATATATATATATATATATATATATATATATATATATATATTCAGTATCTCTTAAAAAAAAAAAAAAAGATTTTGAGACAAAATAATGAGCGTGTAATACAAAATCTTTGATTACAATAAGACTACAATACTTCATACATTACACACTGACATCACTTCGATTAAATAAGACTAATCTGTCTGATTCGAACATATTCAAGGTTGAAATTGTTGCTTTATAGATTTCAGGTGAAATCTTAAAGCACAGCATTGTAAAAGAACTCTTTGGCTTTGTTCGAAACATCTGTCTCTGTGTACTTACAACAGTTTTGCATCCAACCTCAGGCTTTTATGCATATTCTGCTCTCGGCTTTTCTTATACATTGCCAGGCTCCGTCAACATTAATTTAGCTCAAAGTGTACTTCAAGGACACACTTTATTCCTTTGCTCTCTCATGGGGGGCATCAGGCTGCAAAAAGCAATCGATATCTTCTAGAAAAGAAATATTATAAAGCATTAATATTTTAGCGTCACCTGCATCAATGAGGGGGGGGGGGGGGGTTTTCAAATATAGCTAAGCAGGTAGGCATTTCAGTCTCGAAAGCATTATACAAAGGAGATTTCAGAGCTCCCACGAGGCTGGAGATGTATGTTTTACCTCGACAACTCGGTACACTCCTTGAATAATAACCGGAATGGGTGTTGTGAATTCCTGGCACAGTTGTATAAATATCAGCTAGCTAAGTAAGAATTATAATGGTTCGACTGCAACAACCCTCAAGAGTGCAACTTTAGACTGAAATTCAAGTAACTAAAAATAGAAAGTCCCCCGTTTTTACTGCTTTTGCGCAGGAGGTCACCATGGTGCACACGCATTTCTGACGTACGGGCTTTTTTTCACTCCTCAGTCCACCTCATCTAATAATCTCTAAAAGTAGTTTTGAACGAGTATAGCGTGAGAATGGGGCACCGTGACTCCTGCCCCAATTGACCTCTATTAGCACACAAGGTGCAGTAGCATTAATAAGTAAACAGAGCGCTGACATTTCCACCCCGTGTTTGTGCAATATCGAGAAAAGCAAATTGAACATTGGCTTGCATTTGTCAAATAGCGACATTTTTTAAATAATCGGTCACTCGAACGCAGTACTTCAGCAGAGTTTTAAATAAATGCAGTTGTTTAGCTCATATAAACTTTGACTGTGTGACTATGAATTTCAAGTCCAGCCTCTTTTTTTTTTTTTTTTCTGCACACTGCTTAAATCCTGCAAAGTATGAAAAACACAAAGTACTTGCTTGATTGTTGGCACCAACTTAAAGCTGTCTGCCTCATCAACGAAGCAATCAAGGATGCTAAATAAAACCCCACTGTTTGCACGCTGATATGGAGAAGCACGTCTCTTGCAAGATATATCAGAGTAGACACTTTAGCAATTAGCCGCAGTGTTTAGAGCCATTCCATCAAAGCACTGCAATATTTATCACTTTTATACCCAGAGTTTCAAACAGCAAACAGTGTTCTAATTGTGCCCGGGTCTTAAGGCACAGCTGCACGACCAAAGCCTTTTAGGGTTTATTTAATTTGTAATAAAAGTGGCACATGAAGCAGCGTTTTAAAAAAAGGAGAGAGACGATACAGACGGCATTCAATCAAATCCTCCCTTTTTGTACAGATCAGGGACAATGGTGCTTTTTCTACTCAGTCACTGACAGAACAGCACATGGGGCCACACTCGGAGACGGCCCTTTCACTTAAGGCTTCAATCTGCACTTACACTTCAAAAGTTCCACAGTCAGAGGCTTGGAGTGTGTGAGTCATATGTGGGAAAAAGTGGGTCACATACACAGGTTAGACAGCAAAGCATTTTGACCCATCACTGAAAATTAGATAATAGAACTTGTTTAGAGTGATATTACGATGTCATGGGCAAATAAATACACAAAGATAAGCGATAAAGCATCTACAGCTTATTCTTCTAACCTGCAAGATGTTACTGCTATACGAGGTGGTATCAAAAAGGTTCGAGACGAGTTTTGTAACACGCCCACAGATGGCAGCACAAGGCTGCACGCACAGTCACAGGGAGCACCGACCTTCATAAGTCAGTGTTCCAAAAGAAATCGTCCCGTGTGCATCGGGAGCTTTGCAACCGGTGCTCACCGAGCTCTCCTCGCACGCGAGTTTCTTGCCTGGAAACAACACGATCTCGGTTCCGTACCCACCCTACTCGCCAGATTCGGCTCCTGCAGACTTCGCTTTCTTTGCGGAGACCTTTGCGGAGATCCAGCGCAACTAGCAGACGCTGCTCGACACGCCTCGATAAGAAGACTTTCAGGACACATTCCAGAAGAAAGCTGGGAGCGCTGTATTGCTGTAAAAAAGGACTATATTGAAGGTGATAAGATAAATAACGTGCTTTATTATAAACAGAGCTAGTCTCGAAACTTTTTAATACCACCTCGCATAACTTCATGTAACCCGTGAAATGCCATTTAAGTTCTGCAATTCAGCTTAGCCGTAATCTGTCCTCTTTGTTTTTTTATTTATTTTTTAATCTAAAATGATATCACAACAGCTGCAGCATCTTGCCAAGAGGCCACAGCTAACAATAAAGCTAATGAACAACAGTAGTTGTACAATAGAGACCTACAAAACAAAAGCCTGTCTAAGAGTAATTATAGGCTAGATTAATTTGCTAAAGTGTCGACTATCCTCTCTGGGGACTTTCAAAAAATAATTAGGCCTACCAAATCCCGCAGATGACAGGATGGAGAAATAACAGATTATAGAATAATAATAATAATAATAATAATAATAATAATAATAATTATAATTATTATAAAAAGTGCATTTTATATGGGACACACTCGAAGCCAAATGTTACAGTATAATACCGATTGACCCGTCAGTTGTTTGGGCAGTTTATCCTTCTTTTCTTTAATTAATAACACAGGCATAATTTTAATAATCCGACATCTTAAAATGTTGTAAAATTACCCCCAATCCCCCACCCCACCCACCGAACCAACACACACACACACACACAACAAGCCAAAGTTCGTGACCTCAACCTTTAGTAAATTGTGAATATACAAATGTCATTGTGTATATTTACAGCAGCGCGTCATCAGAGAAAGGTCAAGCATCTGAGTAAAACAGATCGCAAACAAATCGTGACTCAACCTCCAGCCATAACTACTGTGTAGAAATGAAACACATGGCATGTAAAAGAACACAAGGTGACCCCTTTCCGTTGTTAAAAGAGAACCGGTTCTATTGCTTACAGTTTGGTTTGCTGACGGCGCTGTACACGTTGCAGATAAAAATGAAAATAGAGAGACTGGTGCCCTTCTAATGACAATAAATTTCAAGGATCCCCCGCCCTTTACCTGGGGACAGAGAGAACGTAGACTCCAGAGTGGCAAGGTAATAAATTCGGGGGTTTATAAACTCCACTTGTGTCATAGAAAGTGCTTTGATTAAAGTGTTAGGAAAAGACGCGGTATGAGGTTATGCGCTTGTGTAACCCTATGCACCATGCTTATATATATATATATATATATATATATATATATATATATATATATATATATATATATTATACACAATATATATGCTTGGTTTATTTTAATGTATAAAGAAACATGTTCATATCAGAATTTGAGAATGTATTTATATCCAGACAGGTCATTCTTTCGTTGGAGTGGCAAACAAGAGGCGTCCGTACCTGACGAGTGAAACAATTATATGATTATAAATGTCCTAGGGTGAAATGTATGACTTTTTTTCAATTAAAAAATAACACATTTCTGGTTGTGTAATATCTGTGGAATTGCTATGGGGTCTAAAGTGCTAGCAGGCAAGAAAAGTAACACCAAAGACAAATGAGCACAAATCCAGAAATTTTTTGAGATTTTAATCTTCTTCTTCTTTCAGATACTCCCATCAGGGGTCACCACAGTGGATCATCCTTCTCTGTACCACCCTGCCTTTTTTACACCAACCACCTGCATGTCTTCCCTCACCACATCCATAAACCTCCTCCTCTATGGTGACCCAACTCTCAGCATTCTTCTACCAATATATCCCATGTCTCTCCTCTGTACATGACCCAACCGTCTCAATTGCACCTCTCTCACCTTGTCTCCAAATCGTCCTACCTGCACGGTCCCTTTAATAAACTCATTTTTTAATCCTGTACATCATCGTCACTCTGCAGCATCTTCAGCTCTGCTACCTCCAGCTCCGCCTCCTTTCTTTTTCGCAATACCACTGTCTCTAAACCAAACATCTCAGGTCTCACCACAGTCCTATAAACTTTCCCTTTCACTCTCACAGATACTCTTCTATCACAAATCACTCCTGCTATCATTCTTCTCCACCCTCTCCACCCTGCCTACACTCTTTCCTTTACTTTAAAGATATTGCTGTTATTTATCAAAATTTAGATTAAAATGTTACCAGCATAACAGACACAAAGCTCGAAATTTTGAAAATGAATTAAAATTAATAAAAAAAAAAAAAGAATGGATTAACTCACCACTTACTTCCAAGTGTTTCGCAAAATGTTACGCTATCTCCATTAAAAACTGTCAACCACAAAATAAATAATAATATAAAAATATATATATATATTTGAAACCCCTTGAAGGGATGCCATGCTATAGTAAAAACATGAAACAATCCAGATAAAGATATAGCAGCTAAAGCAGCCTTGTAAGTATCTCAACGCTACCTTAAGCACTCCTGGTATACCTTCAGGCAAAAGCAGCGTATGCTGTTTCTTTTACAAAAGGAAGCCTTTTTCAGCAGTTCTTCAGCCTTTCAACTGTCGGAGTTATTGAAAAAAAAAAAAATTAAGACGCAGCATAATTTATCGTGTATAAAAAAAAAAAAAAAAAAAAAAGGAAAAAATTAAGAACAGCTGCTGGCTGTCATCAAGTACTCCAGTGTTTCTAAAAACTCCTGGCTGGCCGTACTGGGGTTAGGAACAGAGAGAGGACAGAGAGACAATTCTAAAGCTCAGTCATGGAGGTCCAGACTCGTTCAGTTGGAAAAGTATTTACTTCAGGGAAGAACGGATTATGAGTTCTTGGTAATTATAGATGACGATAGCTGGAAAGAAAGTGTCTAGACATAAGCCTATATGCCTCTAGGTTGTGGCTAGCTTCTATATGAAATCAAAGTCATTTTATATATAAATATATATTTTATATATATGTGTGTGTGTGTGTGTGTGTGTGTGTGTGTAATTGTACTTAAGGGACGAAATGTTTCACTCGAGTAATTACGAGTGTTGTGCAGCGTTGCACCTTGCATCATGCCTTCACAAGCCTTAATGGATAAAACACCCATTCTGCCTGCTGGCTGTGTGAAATTTTTAAACACATTAATTAGACGTGTTTCAGGTTGCGAGGGACAAATGGCAAACATTCGTAAGAAAAGAAAAAACGCCAGCACTGGCAAATTAGTCCTTTAGACATACCAGAGGCTGCGGGAGCAAAAAAAAAAAAAAGAGAGAGCTGTAAGGAGCAAAACGAAGCTGTAAGCTGGAGCCACTTCGTCACAACCGCATATTCTCATTAACGCGGTCTCTTGTTGGTTCTAAAGAGCATGCTAGAGCATTCCTCTTATCTGGAACAAGGGCAAAGAAAAAGGGGTGAAACAAAAAGGCGTTCTTTATCTGGAAGGAACCGTAAATGCTAATTAATCTGTAGAGTCTTATTTCGGTTTGCTGCTCTGCAGACGCTCATCCATACGCTGGGTGTCAAAAGAAGAAGAAGAAGAAGAAAAGAGAGAAAAAAGGCAGGGAGGTAAGGTGTCTACAGTCTGCTCCAGATGCTGAGGCACTTAGCGCTGACTCCTAAGAATAGTCTCTTTTCCCCTTTTTTTTTTAGCCATTATCACTTTCACTTGTAATGAACACTCATACACAACACTCACATCAACACCCACCTGTCTATTCAGGGCTCTTTACCTCTTTACGTCTCATGGGCTCTTAACACCCCCCCCCCCCCCCCCCCCCCAATGTAATCATCCTACATGTCAATTCCTTCCACGATGCTACATTATGTTTCTATACACAAAAGAAAGGATCCATCGATCAAAAAAAGCAAGCATTTATACACCGTCACACATCAGCATTCATAACACTTTTATAGGTGCAGAAACGGAATTCATCATAACCCTCATAGAGCGTGCCGCATGATGCACGTTTATGTAATCTCTGCTTTTTTGTGATGACAAGTACGCTAAATCAAACCCAATGTGAAGTGCGACATCCTCATTTCCCAGAATCTTCTCTTTTTTTTTTCTTTTCTTTTTTTTCTTCTTTCCTTTCGCTCCTTGCACTTTCTACAGTTTAATGGAGTACATCAATCAGGCTCGCACATTCTTTTGTCTTGACTTTCCTTGGGGCAACATAACTGGTCTAATGCATTCATTGTCATCGTGACTCAATGTATTCCAACCATCTGCTCCATTCTGTGGCCGTAACTTTTTTTTTTTTTTTTTCTCCCCCCCCCTCGCGTCACAGAGAAACATTTTGTGCTTTTTTGTGACATTTCTATTTAACAACCTTTTAAAAAATAAATAAATAAATAAATCACACTTTACCACGATAAAAAAAAATGTCATCACGAAAAACACACAAAAAAAAGATCCGCTTTCGATAAAAAAAAAAATCCTTGTTTATTAAACGTCCCTTTATTGAACTGTCCCAGCATAGCACGTGTTTATAGATCCATGTCAAACAATCCCACGAGCGTTTTTCATGCTATTTTGTCTGCTTTATTACTGTGACCTTATCAGAAATGCCTCCAGCACAAAAAAAAAAAAAAACCTACAGGTAGAATTTTTTAATAGTCTAATTTATATTTTTGACCAAAAAAAAAATGCCTCCAGCTTTAAAATATATATATAAGACAAAACATGAATTTACAGGTGTTTAATTGAGGTGTGTGTGTTCAACGAAACAGCTGAATAAATGCTGACAAGTTACGTCTTAATGCGATTTGTTTGTGGCTACGAGGAAGATGAGGCAAAGTGATGAGGTTTTTATTTTCTGATAGCACTTTTGGACATCGTGCAGAGAAAATACCAATGTTCCTTAAAATGTTTCATCGATATCTGATGCCCGTCTCAAAAAGAACTTCATAAGTTTGTTAAATAAAGATCTAATGTGGCAGAGCTACTCCACAATGGACGTTCCTGTTCATCACATTCGGACACATCACTGTGCCTAGAAGGATCCCAGGAAATGTAGGTCTGACATCACTGAAGCTTGAGGGGGGAGGTTTAGGGGGTGAGCCACCTGCCATGTTCAGTAGAGTGGTGCAGAGTTCTGTGGGGCTTTAGAATGAGTCACACATGAAGTGAAGCAGCAGGCAAAGCACATCGTCAGCGTGTAATCAGCGCTGTCGAGATCTCTCAGCTGCGATGCATTGCTGCATGCTTCGAGAGAATGAGAGAGCAATTGAAGTAATGCCCGTGGACGTTTATCGAGCCCGTTATGACGGTGTTTCTACAGAGCTGGGTAATTTCCATTAATTACCCGGTGGAAATTCTGTCTTTTTTCCACATATCAGTTGCTCTTTTGACCAGGAGGCGCAGTCTTGGTCACACTTTTGGTATTTCACGAGATCTTTGATCTTGTCCAAGAGCGAAAGCGTGAGATATTTTGGATATGGATAAAGTATTTGAAAAAATAAATACAAAACTTCACCCAACATACACAAAGGCCTTCGTTAAAGTGCCCCGTCTCTACCCCCGTCTACGTGCTTTATACGTCTTTTAAAATTCCCTTTCATTCTGCACCTCCTTTCATGTGACTTTCCCTGCCAGTGTCTAACTGAGTATTTTCGTTTTCTATCTCCTCGTGCTCACACACACACAGAAGCACACAAACACACCTCCGTCCTTTAGATTTAACATAGGCTGCATTGACGGTTAAATCAACAGTGGCCTTCTGTGTCACCTGCGTCATGGACTTAAATCAGTCTTGTAATCGCTTGCGCGCTCTTCTGGCACTGCTACTGCAAGCGATCGATAAACAATGCCCATCAGCATGTTATAAGCCTCTCAAATGCCGAGCACAATGATGGTCATGTCCAATACCTTGAAAAGAAGCACAGATTAGCAGAATAAACACGACTTTATTAAGGTTTATGTCAGCCCCTAAAGTGACAGAATGATGGGGGGGATAATGCCGTTACTCACGCACTGAGACAAAAATACACTATGTGCCGTATCAGGCCTAAATTAAATGTCTCTCGCTATTAAAGTGGCCCTACTGTAAAAATCTTAATGTGAATACACTATAGTAAATAGTGCATGATTGGATTTATTCACACACGTTAAAAAATATTTATTAACAGCTTCACTTTTATAATACTAATAACCAATAATTTCAATAACCAATAGTTCTTATGTAAAATCAGACATCGAGCACCCCCATATAAACAAAATGGCACGATCCTCGTTTTATAACACCACCGAGAAGATTCGACTGGTAGTCAAATCAGACTCCTCCTATCAAAGCATCGAATCTTTGACTATTCGAGTCACCCCTATTTCTCGTTTTCATTTTATCGTTCGGTCGCTTAGAGAAATGATTTTGAAAATACCTTCATTTCCATACAAATCGTGTTTTCTTCTAATTAAAGAAGTTCATTAAAATTCTTTGGGGTTGTGGTGAATCTGACACTATTTGCTGTTTTCCAGGCCCTTTAAAAGCCCCTTCAAAACATGCATTAGTATACATATTGGCTCAAGAGCAATATAAGGAGGTTGTCTGGAGCAACAGGAGCACAGGGAGCGCATTACAGTCCAATTTCTGCTGGCAACAGTCCCATCAAGTGGCCTTATTGTAAAACAGCTTTCCAGCAGAGACTTGCAAAGACTTTCTTTCGCTCACACACCAGTTTCATTTGCTTCCTTGCGACTTTGGGGAGGAGAAATGGCCTAGCCAATTAAGTCTGTTGGAGCAAGAGCACTGATCTGCTGTGGTTGTGAACCCTGGGCTGTTTTCTTCATTTTTTAGATATTTTTGAGAACGATCCACGATTGCAGCTCGGAGGCAAGCAACTGTGCACCAGAAGAAGCAGCTCACGTCTAAAAACCAAATGCCACGTCTCCCTGACAGGTGAGCTGTTAAATAGGGCACAGTGATCAGTCAAGGCAGAATGATCTGAGATAACTTCGAGGGGTTTGAATGACCACAATGACCTGATGGTGCTTTGGATTTGAAAACTACACAAGCGAATTGTTGTTATGATTATTAATCATGGTCCCAATCACAAGCGTACAGATTTCTCTAAAGTAGAGGCAAGTATATTTTAAGGGCCTATCTGTGAAACCATCTAATGAGAGAGACGAAACATGAGAGGAGCACTTTCACAGGTTACATTTATAGCAATTAGTGTAAATCCTGTCACATGCCTCATTCGGATGAGGATAGAGAGGGAGTGAGAAAGGGAGAGAGAGGGAGAGCTGGAGAAGAAAGAGGGAGGGAGTGTGAGAAAGAAGCATCTGAGAAAAACATTTCCTTCCAGTTGAGCACAAGGCCAAAAAGCACTAGAAAACAAAAAAAAAAAATTAAAAGTGAAGAATCGTTGCTTCAAAGAGATACCAAGAGGGGGAAAGATTTTAGAGATTTGAGCTTTGTGATCTCATCCATCGCTGTAACTGAGCTTCTTGTGTATCATACATCCAACAACAGCATGTGTTCTCAGAGATCCAAAGCCAGTGGGTTTGGTGAACAACAAATAGATTCTGAAAGAATGCAAAGCTGTCACAGCATCATGGTTACGCACGGCGTATGATTAGTTGACTCCCTGACTGCTGAATAAAAAATAATACTACTTAATATTAAAATGCATTTCCTAGTTTTTTTTTTGTTTGTTTTTTTACTGTTTATTTTATGATTTAATGTAAAAAAGTGGAAGTTCTGAGGACCAAGAACACACTGTTGATGGACAGATTTAAATTCAGTCTGATCAATAAAAAAAAATAAATAAAAAAAAACACTTACACTTTCACTAACACTTTCTAAAATCAGGTACCTGCTACACTGATGGCCATGTAGTTATTACACACTGCTTCTGTTTTCACGTACAGTTCACAGTGAACGCAATGAAATACATTCAACAGCTCAACAGTTGTTCAATCCGAGCATTTTCGCACCTGCCGAAAATAATCTCAGAAGAAAATAAATAGATAAAAAAAAGACCCCCATCCCCCTCCTCTCCGCACGGCCTTCCCTCGGGCAGAGTCAAATAATACAAATAACAATAAGCAATCATGGCGTTTTGGATTGCTTGATGTTACAGCTACAGATCAGGTTTTTAGCCTGCAGTTTGTTCAATTACATAGAGCTTGTTTTATCATACGGCTGTATTGCGCAGCTCTAACTGACCTGTTTGGTAAATTATGGTTTATATATTTGTAACGTTTTTTGTATGAATCCTTTATACACGACCAATGAAGCTCACAGTAAGCATTAAGACTTGTATTCATTGTCTTCTACAGCATTTTCTACAGATATTTCCTTCTCTTTCATGTGGCCCAGCGGTCAGAAATGACGCATTGAATTAAATCTCAGAAAATCTTAAAAAACAGCCTCCTCTACTCGAAAAACTCGGAACACTCCATGGACCATATAGTTCGCTGTTTTGATGCTGCAACTCAAATGATGTAGCTGAGGCTGAAGAACTGTCATAGTAAGACTTCTCACAATATGCTAACCAACCTTAAGAGCTTAAAGCTCCACCCACACTGGGTTTTAAATCTCAATATATATACAAGGAAGGTTTCGAGACTAGTTTTGTAACATGCCAACAGATGGCAGCACAAGGCTGCACACACAGTCACAGGGAGCACCGAACTTCGTGAGTCAGTGCGGCAAAAGACGTCGTCCTGTGTACATGCAACTGGCGCTTTTCTGACCACATGCACAACCTGTCACTGAGCTCTCCTTACACGTGAGCTTCTCGCCGGAAGCAACATGACACACCTTACTTCCGCACCCACCCTTCTCACCAGATTTGTGGACTTCGCCCTCTGCCCGAAGATAAAGATCCAGCACAAAGGTCACCGTTTCAACACCATTAGGGAGGTTTGACTTGCAGGACACATTCCAGAAGTGGCAGGAACAAAGGGGGGCGCTGTATTGCTGTGCAAGGGGACTATTTTGAAGGTGTTAGTGTGAAAATAAAGTACTTTCTTGTAAACAGAGCGAAACGTTTTGATTTAAACCTCGTATGAATATTCGACCAAACATTTCGATAACGGTAAAAATAATACAGTTTACTGCTTTCCATTACTACATTCGCTTTTATACGGTTTAACATTAGTTTTTTTTCAAACTGCTATTCTAATTAAAATCACCTGTCACCTTGTTTTGACAACTTTGAAGATAATGTGAATTTTTGCACTGTGTATTGTCAGAACCCGAGCTGTCAGGAGGTTAAGGGGAAGAGCATGGTCTCGGGTAGAGTGACATGTAGGAAACGATAAGCAGCATCGTAATAAGAACAGACGCACAATTCTCGATTCTAAAAGTACCTAAGTAGAACATTTTCCTGTGGGCGATTTCTTGTTCCGCAGAAAATAGTTCCTCATTGACACTGATACGGTCGTTCTGTTTCTTATTCCTGCCTTCTAATTGATTTCTGAATTCCTTTTTTTGTACAAAACCATTTAACTGAAGCATGCAGTCCTGTCCTATACTAAGTGCTAGTATTTAAGATGATAAATATACCTACTTAGGTACTTATGACCAGGCTATACCCTAAGGGATGATGCTAAAATCAAAGCAATGTTTCTACTAGAAAATAATAAGCATTTATCTACCCGAGGTTTCAAACTTCCAACTTCCAATAGACAGCTGATGTTTTTTTGTTTTTTGTTTTGTTTTTAATCCAGATTTGTTCCCTCAACATTCATGTTTATACTGCAGTTAATAAAATATTAGCATCATTTAAAGCTAAGGCATGATATAGTGATATGTTTTCAGACTTCTGTCAGCAGAAGTGTGATTCATTCCTTCCAATTTTCCCATGTGTACGGACTGGGTGTATTAAAATGATCGCTATCAGCAATTCTGGGATGATGTACCCGTATACCGTACAATAGAAGTCATCAAACCGCGAGCGCCTGAGCGGCACCGGGATCTACCATGATGCGTGGGACACAACAATGCATGCACGAAGCCCATTTCAGATTGCATGATATCATTTATCAGGGAATCTCTAAATCCCTAACAAGAGCCAAGATGGCAGATCAGATTTACGGTATTTGGTGCAGAATGTGTTATTTATAAGCAATGAATGCACAGTTCATCCCCAGGATAATCCACATTTGCAGGGGTCCAATCATGCATGATACAAGGCCTAATGTACAGCAGTGGAGGAATGTAGCAAATTCAGGCAGATGTGGGGAAAATATGAGATCAGAGAGGGATTATAGAGCAAACCTACTGGGCATGTGCCCTGAGTATTAAGGGGGGCATTGGAGGGGGATATTTAAAGAAAATAATTAAGCTATTACACTCTCTCTCTCTCCATCTTTCTCTTAATATACACAAAGTTATACATACACATGTTCAAATGTCTGTCACCGAATCTGAAATAAATTTGGAAATGTTATTGGTGAATTTGTAATGAATAAGCTGTCAGTCAAATGTTGTTGTTTTTTTTGTTTTGCTGGATGAAAAACAGAACATGGTTAATCATACTACTTTCAATAAAATAAATAAAAGGCTCCCGATTTACAAACTAATTCCAAACGTTAAAAAAAAACGGGCAACGAAGACTCAATGTACTGCGGCTGCCTGCTCCTGGTTCGGAGCTGGATTTAATTAATATATTTGGAGGGTAAAAAACTACCTTTAGCATCGTACAGAGACTTTTTAAATACTCATAATGGCTGAATAATGTAGTAAAAAAATTATTATTACACAAAACTTGAGTGGTCTGAGCGGATAAAGATTTGAGTGGAAGTGGGGATCCTTCTTAGGTTTTTTTGCACAACCTGTCGTGCAGAAAATGTGATGCACAACCATCCTTGGCGATGATAGAGCTGATTGTATTTCATTATGACAGTCAGATAAACCACTCGCAATGCCGCATTTTCAGCATGAAACAATTACAAGCTGTTCATCATATCAGTTTCGTGTTGCGCTGCTTAAAATAAGATTTTTTTCTTATAAACAAAACTAAATCGATGTTTTTTTGCCGTTTGATCCACGTCCAATCGATATACAACTTTTCCCAATGCATCTTTCAGGGCGTGTTACTCGGAGAAAAAGTGGTGATTTCAGCTCAATTATTCTCCAACCCTTCAATTGTCTTTTTACAAAAAAAGCGGCCTCAAATGACTGCAAATTCAGAGAGCAGCATGGGGATCTGACGAACATTTCACATGAAAAAGACGCTCATCTTTTTCCTCCCCAAATCCTGGCATCCAGTGGAGGCATAAGAATTGAAAGTTGTAAGGGCAACATGCTGTTTGGGTTTTTTTGCCCTCATGTCCTGGCATCACAGTCAGCTCGACCTGTGCTTAACACAATCACACATGCTGCTAGGCGAATAAATACCTGGATAAATTCTGCACCGTGGGGAAAAAAATATACATAAAACACTTATCAGTGCTTTTATAAAGATTTCTATAAATTCTGACACATGAAAGCTGTATAACTATTAAGAAATGGATGGAAATGGATGGCACTTTTAGTTTAGTTTAGTTTTTTATAAATATTTCGGTTATTCTGAGTTATAATTCTATTCTGGTCACCAATGACAATTCATTAAATAACTAGCTTTTTTTTCTTCTTAAGAATATCCTGCCTTCCTGTTTCTTTTACTACACAAATAAAATACATCTATTGTGATCAATTAATAAAAAATCATAAAATATTGGACTGAAATTTTATTTCCAGACTCCAGTGTAGACACCAAAAGCGATTACAGCCTGAATGATGGCTGTGGGAAAATATTTCAATGTCCTTTTGTTTAAAAAAAAATTAATAAATATAAAAAAAAAAACCAGGACGCGTCATACAAATGAAGTCGCAAGTTTCCGGTTAGGAAATTTGAGCTTTCCTTTTTTCTCCTAGTTGGAAGTTAAAAATGTAAAATTCCTAGTAAGCTTATAACAAACTAGTGGGAGAAAAAACATGCTAGGGAAACAGTAATTCTTAACAAGCTAAAGGTTTAATTCTATGACAAAATCTATTGATTTTTATTTGATAGCACATTTAAAAGTGGACTTTGTCTCAAAGCAGCTTTGCAGAGATAAAAAAGATTATGAGAATGTTTAAGTTTAGTGCCTATAAATTTGTTCCTTATAATGTGGCCACTGTTAAAAGGAAAAACTTTGAGATGTCATGAGGGAGAAACCTTGAAAGGAACCAGACAAAAACCTCTTTGCAAAAGAACTAATGTAGGAGTTTCAGAGAAACCGAGGCAAATATTTATTAACATACAGTATAAAATTTTATATAATTACTTTCAGAGTTCTTGCTTTTATCGTAATGAGTTCAGTGTTTTGTGTTAACAATTTTGGTTAAACTTATATATCATTTGCTTGTTTTTGTTGTTGGCACTGGAATGCAATATGTTCATGTGATTTTACAGCTTCAATCGCTTTCAGAATATCAATTCAATGATTACTGCACACATGTAAGAGGACAGCGATGTGTTCTAGGTTTAATATAATAATAAAATATTAAAATGAGGACTAAATGTTACCTAAAATTACTTCTAAATTCCATTAAAAAAAACTATTAAGCAGTTTTCAAAGCATCTCCAAAATCGTTCTAGATAAACAAATGTGTTGTTGCTAAGCAACCAGAATTTTAGCCATGATAATATTGCTGTAACGCACACACACCCTTTTTTACGGCTCATCGCTTTATTTAACACCACCGGGTATATAGAGCGAGAGCACACCAACAACCCGAACGCACCTGATATAAACGCTCTGTGAGAATTCATTAACTAACCAGCCAAAGTACAACTCAAAGCCCTTTGCAGCCTATTGTAAATAAGCGATCGTCTTCAGTTTCATGCCTGCTCTGACGCCTCAGCGTCTGCGTGTTGCTCCCTGTGCTTAGTAAAGATCAGGTCCAGAACAACAGGAACCAAAATGGTGTTTCTCTAATGAATATTCTCACACGAATGACAACCCACGCAAAATACAGACTGCAAATTTCGAGGCGACTCGAGCAGAAGTTTCCTCCGAGCTTCTTCCCTCCTCCGTAAGTGCCGCATCAGTTACCATGGAGACTGTACGCCTCGAAAAAAAACTCATACAGTATTACAGCACACTGCCTAAATTGCTGAAAGTATGAGGGAGTTGAGATCAAATGAGGGAAAAACAAGCTGTTGATCAAACATCGGGGCTCTCTTAAACAGAATGTCAAAGCGCTGAACTGTGCAGTCGCACAGTGGGATTGCCCATTAGTGCAGCAATTCACAAAAAAAAAAAAAAAAGATAAAAAGAAATAAATAAAAATAAAGACAGTGGTCTGGGGACTCCCTCACGTGAGCAAACTGCCTGCCATGAAATAAGGCTGTTTTCCGAACACGTTCATCATGCAGGAAATCCAGCTGATGATGTAAATCGAGTTTGGGACGCAATAAAGAACCTATTAATTAATCACATATCAGATTTTTTTTTTCCTCCTTGGAAGATTGTTCAAGACTGAAACTGCTGATGATCCTTGGATGTTCAAACAACAGAAAGAGGGTTCTGAGGAGAAGAACCAGGCAGGTTCGAGCTGATTGGAGGGCCCAGGTAACTCTTTATAACCGTAGCTAATGGGTATGATCGAGCCGATTTCCTAAAACTTTATCTGGGGAATTTTGGAAATATTCTTTGGAAACTTGCCAGTCAAATTATGGGACTTAATTAGACATTTGGAAAAATGTATATAAACTGTAGCATATACAAACATTTTAATGACATTTTACTGATTCAATTATTATAATTATTTTGTTGCACAATGTTGTTGTTAACATTATTTTGTGTGCAGGATTGTAGAAATGATGTGTGTTATATGTATGTTATGGAAAAATGCACAGTGCATGTAGGGGGCGTGGCCTCAGTTGCACTGAGTAAATGAATGTGCAGGTAAAATTCAACTGAAATCACATTAAATCTGGTGGTTTTAACCAAAATTATCCTGCAAGGATTTTATTTAACTACATTCAAGTGTCTAGTTATAGACTAACATGCAATTTTGTAAATTCCAAGTTTATTCCCATGGAAAGTTTCCAGTCTTGAAAATTACAAGAACCCTATTGATATTTATAAAATACTTTGTGCCATTGTCTTATCTTGGGATCAAAACCAGGGCTTCATGTAAGTAGATGTTTCTTTACAGGAACTAATAGTGACATCAAATCAACTCAGTGACATCAGAGGGGTCTGAAGAAAATGTCCAGACAGGTTTGAGCAGACTGGAAGACCCCAGGAACTCTTTAAAACCATTGTGAGCAGAAAAAACATCTCGGAAAACACAAATCAGTGAGCATAAATGACAAGCGCATCATATCTCACCAGATTCCACTTCTGTCGGCCATTTTTATTTAGCAAACAACAGCACATTATAATTTTTAAACTATTTACTTGTTTGTGTTCATGCATTCTGTTATTTACGCATTCATTTCCCTGCTGGAATGGAAAAGTAATCGAAATTGCCTTGACCCATCAAAATTCTAAATAGGTATAAAGCACTTTGTGCCACTGTTCTGTCTTGGGATAAGAACCAGGGCTAACAGTAAGCAGCAGTTAAGCATGTGTTTTTTTTTTGCAGGAACTAATAGTGACATCAGGTTTAAAAATACACTTGACAAAAATATCACTACAGATAACTGCTCCAAGAGAAGCCATGCCATTTAATGAGCGTTTCACAATAAGTAGCGGCTAAACAGTCTAACAGCCCACCTTTTATCCACCAGCCGTAATAATGCTGCAAGGCTACCGTCTAACAATCCACTGATGAAAGACTATCTTTAGTAATGTGACATTTTATATATTTTTTCCGGAGCTTTGCCTGCGGTAGTGTTCTTCAGATAATGTACAGAACTGACCTGAATATAATTACTTGCCCTAGACTAAGAACAACACTTACTCTAGGTGCTCTGGGCATGCAAAATTGCTTTTCAGCAAGGTTAACGAACTCCAGAATTAGGACAATGGAAATAAACAACACGACCCGATCTGCGAAACCATTTGGAACCTCTACAAGACCTCTGGGTTTGTGTGAGAACTCTGACGGCCCGATTCTATTTTCTCCTCAAGAACAAAATGCCCCTGGGTTCTCCTACTCGTGATTCAGAATGAACCCTAACACCTTCATGTCGTTTTAACCTTCGAGCACAAGATCACGCTTGTTCATTTATATGCGAGCGTCGTGTGAATTGTGACTGAATAGGAATACGTTATTCGGAAAGACAGGACAATGTGACGTGAATACAAAAGGATCACGCTTGTGTGAAATACATTAAAGGCATCTTATTAGTAGCTGCATGATCTGTTGAGCTGTGGTTATAAAAGATAATAAGGTCAGAATGTATAAGCTTAATGCCTTTAGATTTGTTCAGTATACTTGTAAATGTATCCCTAAAAACCTTGAGTGGAACCAGACAAAAATCTCTTTGAAAAATTATTATTATACTAATATATAAGGGGTTTCAGATAAATTGGAGCACATTTTTATGTATATACAGTACTAGCTGAAAGTACCCGTGCTTCGCTACGGAAGGCAGAACGCTAAGCAATATGGCAATAAGCACTGAGCAGGACTGGATGATCAGAGATCAGAACGTAACGTCAACAAATAACGTACTACCCCTTTGTAGTACCGATACAGGGCAAACTACTTTGAAAATAAACATCTAACATGTAATAAGAAACAATGTAGTAAGTTTCATTAGGATCCGTAATGTTATTTCGAAGAATTTACAATGCGTGAGAAATCGCGTTTTTCGCGAGTTAGCCGCGATCCAGGGCGAATTGTTCAAAACCCTTTCTTAGTGAGCACCTAAGACCCAAGAGGAAGGTATGTTCCAAATTTCATTGCAATCCGTTCAGTGGTTTTTGAGATTTCGTGATGAGTGTGTGAGTCAGTCAGTGGTATTTGAGCTTTATATATATAGATTTAATTTTACATACATTTTTGTATAGTTCTTGCTTTTATCTTAATATTATGGGTTCGGATATTAAAATTCTTTTTTTTTTATCTATCTGGATTTTAAAACCAGAAATTGGCGTGGAATTGAATTAAATAATCAGTTAAATAATCAATCGATTAAATAAATAATTCAAGTATTTATTTTATTTGTACACTGGACTGTTTTTTTGTTTGTTTTTGTTTTTCCATACCTGCCTATAACATTTTATAACATGTTAATAACCCAATTTAAAATCACTACAACCCTGACCGGGCAGTTACTAAGGATGAATGAACAAACACTTGCTATAAAAACACCACTAATCTTTAACATTATGGGGGTGGTCTTTCTGTGTCAGATGAACTGCCTAAACACATGATTACTGTATATCCACAAGAAAGTTACAACTTTTTTAAATAGGTATAAGATATTTTGTGCCACTGTCTGAACTGTGGTTTATATTGGTTATTAACTGGTTATTAAAAATAGTCCTGTTCATTTCCATTTCTTCTGATTTCAGCCACACCTACTTTAGGTTGGAGTACACATTAAAACGTTTATAGGATTTATTTAGTCACATACAGACAAAAAACATCATTGTCTGACACCACTAATATGACAAGTTACGAACAGGGAAAGGAGTGTGATTAGAGCATAACTCTTCTGTATGAAATCCACCTAAACTGCTTTTGATAGAAATCCCTCAAATTTTGTGTTTAGAGGTATGAGCAGGGACATAACTGGATCCAGTGTGAGCTGAGCAAAGTTGTCTTTGTCTACTCACCTGAACAAAGTGACAGTTTATTTCTTTGCTGGATTTTAGCAAAAAAAAAAAAAAAAAATCCATCCGAGACCACCACAAGTGCTTCGTGTAATGGAAAAACCGATGGGTTTTTGGCGGTACAGAACGCGCATTGCCTGGAAATGGATGTGACTGTAGACTTCAGCTCAGACGAAGTGACTTTCTGCGCATTTTCCTCCTCTTAAATTACTCAATCCGATCGATAGTTTCTCAGCAGGGTGAGCTTAAAGGTCTCCCCTAATGCACAGTTCTTTAAATAAAAGCCTCCCCAGCTGTATTTAGAGGTGCACAATGGCTGGTTTGACTGGGCAATTAGTAGTGACGCTGTAAACTAGTCATGAGCTACAAAGCCATTGACTTTCTCGCCACCTGCGAAGCCTTGAGCTACGAAAAAATAGCTCACTTAGCAAGTGAAGGTGTTTTAAATATGGGTTATTATATTATTATAAAACAAACGTCAGATTATTAAACCCATTGGCGGATATTTGTACTAACTCCAAGCGTCACATATTACTTCATTCTAAAAATAAATTCGAAAAAAAAAAGTCTGGAAATGGTAAGAAAAGAGATATAAACCATACTAGTGTATGCTAAATTACCTCCAAAACATCTTTAAGTGTATACAGTACAATGAAAAATTGTAGCTTAGGGTAAATGGCCTAATCTATCATTGCAGCTTTTAACATTCGCAAACAGACTTTAAAGAATTTAGCACTGTCAGCACAAACTCGTCCTCTGGGAGACTTTATGCATTATGAACTCTGTGCGGTGCAGATGTTGCCAGTATGAAGAATGAAAGCTACTGACACTTAAAGTCGGTAAGACGCAGCAGTGGGAATGGCTGAGGGAATAAATTTGATCACTGCCCTTCACAAGGCTGCAAAAGTGCCATTTGGAGCTTCTGTGACAGTAATGCGTCATCTCAGCCAAGGGAACAACAGGGATGGGCCAAGCCCACAAAAAAAATCTTAGAAGAACCACCTTCATCATCAGTAACCAGTCTCTGTATGTTTTTAGTACTTCAAATATTTATATATATTTCTGGTTTAAACTCCAGATACACACACACACACACACACACACACACACACACACACACACACACACACACACATATATATATATATATATATATATGTGTGTGTGTATCTGGAGTTTAAACCAGAAATGGACGTGGAACTAAATTGAAAGTATTTATTATATTTTTACACTGGATAAACATTTTCTAACATGCTAAAAACCCAATTTAAAATAACCACAACCCTGACCAGGCAGTTACTAAGGATGAATAAACAAACGCTTGATGTAAAAACACGACTAAACATTCACATTAATGCGTGTGGTCTTTCTCTGTACCATGAACTGTCTAAAAACACTTTCACCCACAAGAAAGTCAAAACTTTCAACATTATCTGTTCATTTCAAATAACATTTACATGTTTAGTTACATTACTTTCTAATGCAGTCCTCATGAAGTCTGACCAGACGTTTTGTTAAATACAGTATACATTGCTTTTCGAGATGCCACGAATAATGATATTAGAGAAAATGTATGCGATCGGATCATGTTGCAAAGATTTCATTAGAAAAATAAATGTAAGTCTGAAAGTAGTTTACCTCTGCATAAATGTAAAAAATAACCTTAACATAACTGAAATAAGTATCTATTTAATGTATTATCAATAATAATACCTATAGCAATTCTATAATACAATAATATAGTGATAGTGGTAACTGATCATATATATATATATCTATATATATCTATATCTATCTATCTATCTATCTATCTATCTATCTATCTATCTATCTATCTATCTATCTATCTAT